>JADMNF010000089.1:0-132567 GCA_016097085.2 Sporothrix curviconia | reverse complement strand
AAGGGTGCTTCTTTTACATATAAACTAGCCCTTACGATGCATGTGAGAGACACGGGCCAGGCCGAATGGAATCGGCCCTGGCCGAGACAAGCCAACAAGCGGTCAGAGACAAAACGGCCTCTCGCGGCCAGCTGCATAGCGCACCGGCGTTTGTCATGCCTGCGGGCAGTGTTTGGGGGAGTCCAGCAGCACGAAAAAGAGTACAAACAAACAGAAAACAGAACCTCGCGCAGAACAAGGGATGATTGATTCGGGTGGGTGGTCTGTAACGCTAGGTGGGCCCGGGTGTTCCGCCGCCCATCTGCTCATCGCCCCCGGCGCCCATCACCCGGCCCAGGAGCCAGCAGAGCAAGCACCCCACACGCTGCACTAGCTCATTGCCCCGCCAAAAAAGAAAAACGAGGAAGGCACGACCAAGCTCGTCTCTTGCCTGTTGCTGCCCCTCCACCGTGGCGCCCAACAAAACAAAAGGACGTCCAGACCAGATACATATTGGATGGGTTGCGCCTTCTCTGTTTGTCTTTAAAAGGACGTGTCCCGGCCTTTCCTTTCCTGTCCAGTACACTCTTTTGTTTCAAGCAAACAACAACACGTTTCTGCCATTCAGTCGAGGTCCCGTCTGTACTTACCAAACAAACAGGTAAGATCCCCTCAACGCACAAAGAAGAGAAGGAGCATCCCACCCCAAGAGGGAGCGAGCAAAAAAGCGAGCTTCCCTGCCGCGAAACATAATCACGCATCCACCCCTCCCCCCGTATCAAGACATCTCGCGTTTTTTCCCTCTCCACCTCGTCTGCTATCAAACCCACATTGCCCATTGGAATCCCCTCCATCGTTGCCCCTCCACAACGCCATAGTTCCTCCCGCATCATTGATTAGTGCTCTATTTTTGCTCAGGCTCCGTGAGGCATATTCCCCAAACTGTCGTTGCTTTGGCACCGATAAATCATTTTTTTACACCATTTCCTCCGATATTTTCTCCGATTTCTTGAGCCTGCCGTCACTTTGACTCACCCGCTGCAATTGCCGCATATTTCCCGTGTCTCGGACGTTCCTGTTAGATCCCCCCCATATAGCTCTCACGTTCGCTGTCATCTTTCCTCCTCTCTTTTCTGTTTCTTCTTCTCTTTTTTTTCTCACTGGGCTTTTTACTGACCTGACCACTGAACCAGCTTCTCCAACAAGCATCTGATCCTTCCCCTCATTCAAAATGGCCATCACCAAGATCCATTGCCCGCTACGTCTACGACTCGCGCGGCAACCCGACCGTCGAGGTTGACGTTGTCACCGAGACTGGCCTGCACCGCGCCATTGTTCCCTCGGGTGCCTCTATCCGGCCAGCATGAGGCTTGCGAGCTCCGCGACGGCGACAAGGAGAAGTGGGCTGGCAAGGGTGTTCTGACCGCGGTCAAGAAACGTCAACGAGGTCATTGGCCCCGCGATCATTAAGGAGGGCCTTGACGTCAAGGACCAGTCCAAGGTCGACAAGTTCCTCATTGACCTTGATGGCACTCCCAACAAGACCAAGCTCGTTGCCAACGCCATCCTGGGCGTTTCCCTGCCATTGCCAAGGCTGGTGCCGCCGAGAAGGTACGTCTGGGCCACGCTTTTGAAAAGAGAAAAGAGAAAAGAGAAAAGAGAAAAGAGAGAATCAAGGATATACTAACATACCGCTAGTTCCCACGCGGTGGTGCCAGCCTGGCTTTCCAGGAGTTCAATGATCAGTTCCCAGCGATGCCCCCTCTTTCTCCTGAGGCTCTGCGCTGGGTGCTGAGGTCTACCAGCAGCTGAAAGAGGCCTGGCAAAAGAAGTATTACGGCCAGTCTGCCGGCAACGTCGGCGACGAGGGTGGTGGGTTGCCCCGATATCCAGACCCGACGAGGCTCTCGAGCTGATCTCGGACGCCATTGAGAAGGCCGGCTACAAGGGCCGCATGAACATCGCCATGGACGTCATGCCTCGAGCGAGTATGGCCGACGATACTAACGGCGAGCTAGCAAGAAGTACCCCATTGTCAGCATTGAGGACCCCTTCGCCGAGGATGACTGGGGGCCTGGAGCTACTTCTACAAGACCCAGAACATCCAGATTGTCGGTGACGATCTGACGGTCACCAACCCCCTGCGCATCAAGAAGGCCATTGAGCTCAAGGCCTGCAACGCCCTGCGCTCAAGGTCAACCATAACCAGATTGGCACCCTGACCGAGTCGATCCAGGCCGCCAAGGACTCGTACGCCGACGGCTGGTGTGTCATGGTTTCTCACCGCTCGGCGAGACGAGGATGTCACCATTGCGACATTGTCGTCGGTATTCGCTCTGGCGAGATCAAGACTGGCGCCCCGGCCCGCTCGGAGCGTCTGGCCAAGC
Organism: Sporothrix curviconia; assembly: GCA_016097085.2. Taxonomy (NCBI): domain Eukaryota; kingdom Fungi; phylum Ascomycota; class Sordariomycetes; order Ophiostomatales; family Ophiostomataceae; genus Sporothrix; species Sporothrix curviconia. The sequence goes on along the minus strand of JADMNF010000089.1, from coordinate 130,201 downwards.
TGAACCAGCTGCTGCGCATCGAGGAGGAACTTGGCGAGAACGCCGTCTACGCCGGCACAACTCCGCACCTCGGTCACATCTAAAGCGACTGTCGCGACAAGCTCGTTCGACACGACTTGAAACGAACAAGACAACAGAGCGGTGCATCCATCTGTCCTCGGAAGCTGTTACATGAAATTGGCATATGGAGTAAAAATGGAAAGACGCCGATTGAATCGGGGTAATGGAATGAAATGAGGTTCGGTGGAAATGAACCGCAGATACCATGAAACTAACTTGCAAATGAAGGGAAATGCCCATCAAAGACTGGAAAATGGCTGTAAATGAGTGCAAATGAGTGCAAATAACTGTGACTGACTATGACGCCGTGCACTTTGTTTTGTCCATTGATCCCTCTACTACTCGTACTACCATAAACTTAGTGGCTCAACTGTGGCGCAAAGTGTGGCGCTACAGCGCTGTGGCTTGTTGTCACAGCAACTGGCCGGGTTTATTTACTAATAATACAACCCCACAAAATGACCCCCAACAACAACAAAGTGCATCCACCGCCTTTTCCCAAAAAAGGAGACACCACACGACCAGGCGCGTCTTCCTCTGCACATTAGATTGCCAGCCCACGTCGCGTCCCATGCTCTTCTTCCTTTCCCCTCAGCGTTCTCTCCAACACACTTTGACCTCCCGACGAGCACCTACCAACACAAATCGCGATCATGGCTGCCTCGGGGGATCTGATCAACTTCGACGTCATCGAGAGCCAAAAAGAGAACATCCAGTCTCTGCCTGGCGGACGCTCGGCGCGGAAACTGGCCGAGCTCTACTCACCGCAAGTCGTGGGCGCGCAGGGTGACAAGCTGGCCCGATCCTGACGCCACGCCGAACCCGGGCGACACCAAGACGCTGCACGACACAATCCGTGCAGACTTTGAGGCAGAAGTGGCCGTGGCGGCCGAGTCGGACGACCCTCTGGACGTGTACGACCGCTACGTGCGCTGGACGCTCGACGCATACCCCTCGGCCCAGGCAACGCCGCAGTCGCAGCTGCACATCCTCCTCGAGCGGGCCACCAAGGCCTTTGTCGGCGCCGCCCAGTACCGCAACGACCCGCGGTATCTGCGTCTCTGGCTGCACTACATTCACTTCTTCTCCGACGCCCGCGCGAGACGTACCTCTACCTGTCGCGGCACGGCATTGGCGAAAACCTGGCCCTGTTTTACGAAGAGTACGCTGCGTGGCTCGAGGGTGCCACGCGGTGGGCACAGGCAGACGAGGTCTTCCGTCTGGGCATCGAGCGCAACGCTCGGCCACAGGCCCGGCTGATGCGCAAGTACAACGAGTTTGAGCAGCGGCGCGAGACCACAGCGCCCGAGTCTCTCGACCCGACGCACCATCGTCGCCGGCTCTGCCGACCGTGCGTCCCGCTCTGGCGGCCAAGGTCGACCCCTTTGCCAGCGCGGCAGCAGCAGCAGCCGCCAGCAGCGACCCACAAGAGGCCATCCGCCAGCAGGAGCAGCAGAGACAACGACAGGCGAGCGGCCAGGCAGCACGGACCGCCAAGCCCAAGATGGCCATCTTCTCGGACGCAGACGCGAGCGTAGAGGCACCTGCCCTGCCCGCGGCCGGTGCCACAGCTAAGGGCTGGGAGAGCATTGGCTCGCTGGCAGAGCGCAAAAAGGAGAACACAGTGGCGGCAAAGCCGTGGGCCGGCGAGAAACTGAAAGCAGGAGGAAAGAAGCCCAAGACCAAGATGGCGGTGTTTAAGGACGCGGTAAGCTGAGCTCCCCCCTCCCCTCCTCCCGTCTCGCTTCAGGCCCCCCTTCCTCGGCTTTCCGGCGCCGTTAAACATTTGTTGATCAATCTAGGACTAATTTGTGGCGCACGGGGGAAAAACCAATGCCCTATTTTTTTCTGGCGCACATGTATCTCTCTAGAAGACGTTAGCCAAATCACACATTACCATTCACCCATCCCAATACCAGGTACAAGTAAACCCGGCGAGCGGCAAGAAGGAGCGTGTCTTTGTCGACCTGCATGCTGTCTACCCGACGCCCGAAGAGCCCGGAACAGAGCTGAGCTTCGAAGAGATCTGGGCAGCCAACCGTGGCCTGTTGCACTGCGAATGGAACACGCCTGCAAAGATGGAGCCGGATCTGTTGCTCTCGCCCGTGGCCCCTCACAAGATCGCCGTGCTGGCAGACGACGTCGCGACAAAGCTCGTTGTTCACCATGATGTGGTGATGCTTGACGAGAATGGCGCGATGGTCAAGGGCCACGGCCACGAGAACCGGCCACGGAAAAAGAAGTTTCTGGAGGCCAATGTGACACAAATCAGTAAGTTGTATTTATAGCTATCGAAACTGATCTGGGCTGGACTTTTGGGACTCTTCCCCCATCGTACTAACCACGATTCGTAATAATAGTCAAGGCGAAGCTAGACTCCCGTCCAAACCGAAGATGAAGAAGAAGTACTCCAGCACCTCGGAGCCAACAATGACGATGCACACGAGAGCGGCCACGGACGACATTTACGAAATCTTTAACCAGCCAAAGAAGCAGGGAATTGAGGAGAAGGATGACAACGGGCCGTCTGACGATGACTACGAGACGGACGGCGACTATACAAGCGGTGCAGAGAGTACCGGTACAGCACGGCACGGGTCTACGAGTGAGGCCGGCGATGAGGAAGAGGAGGAAGGCGAAGCGGACGGCACAGAAGCAGATGCAGAGGCCATTGACGGCGATGAAGCGGGGAATGTGAGCGGGTGGTCCGACTTTGCGGCGCAGAAGCACATTGAGCACTTTGTCGACCTGCAGGAAGACCAGAGCATCGGCCAGAACCAGTCGTCGACGACAACGGCGGGCGACACTGACGATCCTGGTAACAGCAGCGATCGAGACGAACCGGACGAAGTCTTTAGTCCTCTGCCGATCCGAGGCTTCTCACATCCGGTGGGCGGTGGAGATGGAGAGAACGAGAACGGGTATGAGAACCACACTCCGTCTCTTCCCTCGTCACCCCTGCGGCCAACGGCCGAGGACGAGGATGACCAGCAGCAAGCTGTGCCTCGTACACGAACTGTTTTTATCCCATCCCGCCTGAAGACTATGTTGCTCCCACCCGGCCCTATAGGGATCCCGCCGAGGTGGCCAATAACCGCCTGCCATTCATGAGCCCATCACGGAGCGGACGGAGTCGTCTCTCGAGTTTGACTCGGAGGACAACAAGCGCGCTCTGCACGCAAAGACACCCAGCAAGGCCTTTGACAGCCGGTCTAGGCCCCTCCCGAGCCCCAATGAAGACGACGAGGACGAGGATGAGGATGAGGACGAAGAGGTTGAGGACGACGACGATGTCATGGTTGACGAAGAAGGTGAGGAGGAGCGGACGCGCAGCGGCATCATGACGGAGCCCATGAGCAGTCCCCTCATTGATATTGTCGATGACAATGACCTGCCGCAACCGGCGCCTCTCAAGCTCTCCATTTTCAAGGATCCCGTTGTGCCCGTGCCGGCGGCCAGTGCGCCCGTTTCTCGAGCCGCCGCGCCTGGCAAGGGCCCATCATCACGGAGACGCAGTGCAACCCCATTGACGAGAGCATCCGCGCCGATATTCTGGCCAAGATGCAGCCGCCACTCAGCTCGTATGCGGGCTTCTACGACCACTGCGAGGAGAATGCGACAAGGGCGCCGAGATCCGACGGTACGCCAAGGCTGTCTCGGGCAAAGCCAAGGCAAACGGCAACGGCGGCACCGGGAACGGCGGCGGTGGATCGGACCGGTCTAGTGGTGCCGGCGTTCCGGTGATGATCCAGTTTGCCGACTGCCCGTCCAATATACTGTCCGTCGTGAGATTGGTGCAGGTGCTTTTGCTCCGGTCTACCTGGTTGAGAACATGAACCCCGACGGCGAGAACAGCACGGACGCTGCCGAGGGCGAGCAGCAGGCGGTGGCACAGATGGCCGGGCGCCTTTGCCAGTGCCACGTCCGGCGGCACGCTCTGGAGGCTCTCAAGATGGAAACCCCGCTACAACGTGGAGTTCCACATGATGCGGCTGGCACACAAGCGTCTTGGGCCACAGCACCGCGCCACGGCGTCGCTGGCGCCTGCGCTAGAGTGCCACCTGTACCGCGACGAGACGTTCCTCTTCTTGCCGTACTACCCCCACGGCACGCTACTCGATGTCGTGAACCTGTTCCGCAGCGAGCCGTCGGGCGTCATGGACGAGACCCTGGCCATGTTCTTTGCCATTGAGCTCTTCCGGACGGTCGAGTCGCTGCATGGCAAGAACATTTTGCACGGCGACATCAAGGCAGACAACTGCCTGCTGCGCCTGGGGACCTCTGAGCACAGCATCCTCTCTCAGCAGCAGTACGAGCTCGAGCAGTAGCCGCAACGCGGACGGCAGCAGCGAGCAACTGTCGAGCCAGTGGAAGGCGGACGGCACAGGCGGATGGCTGCACGCGGCATGACGCTGATTGACTTTGGCCGGGCCATTGACATGCGCGCGTTCCCGGCAGACGTCAAGTTTGTGGCCGACTGGAAGACGACGGCGCAGGACTGCGCGGCAGATGCGCGAGGGCCGGCCCTGGACGTGGCAGATCGACTACACGTCTCGCGGTGCGCTGCACTGCCTCCTCTTTGGAAAGTACATGGAGACGGTGCGGTGCGACCAGGGCATGGGCGCAGCCTTTGGCAGCGATGCTTCGGCTGCGGTTGGCGGCCTCGGCGGTCTCGGCGGTCTCGGTGGTCTCGGTTGCTGCCTCGTTGGAGCGTGGCCCTGTCAAGCGCTACCGGCATCCGCGAGACGCTCAAGCGGTACTGGCAGACGGACATTTGGTCCGAGGCCTTTGAGCTGCTGCTGAACCCGGCGGGCTTTGTGGCGGCCGAGGAAGGCGGCAAAGCTGCCAGCGCTGCGGTGCAGACCCGCGAGCGCATGGAGACGTGGCTGGCAGCCAACTGCGAACGGGGCGTCGGCCTCAAGAGCTTGATGGTCAAGATTGAGCACTGGGCGAGGACGAGAAAGTAAGGCGCTGCCAGCGCACCGGGCCCTATATATTTGTTGTTTTTTTCTCTCTGTCATTTCTTTTTGCTGTTTCATGAGGCATGGCTTTTCTTCTTCTTCTTCTCTTTTGGTTTCTTGGCTATTATACATTTTTGCATACATAACCCCAAATTTGGCTATAAATATACAATAATTCGTACCCTGCGTGCTTTGCCGTCTGTTTCCTTTGGCAATGCTGTTTCCTACTGACGCCGAAATTCAACGGAAAAATATACATCTCCCCTCTGCTGTCGTCACTCATTTCTTCTTCTTGGCGTCCTTGGCGACTTCTTGTCGACCTGCTCCTGGAGCCGTCTCCGTTCCCTGGCGCCCTCGGCCTGCAGCGCCTTTTCCTTGTCCTTGAACTCGTCGCTCTCGGGTCCATGCCAATCAGGCTTTCCAGCAGCTTGATCTCGTCGGCCCAGACCTGGCGGTCCTCAAAGTCCTTGCCGTCGGCCCCTTGCGGTCAATGGGCGTCTCCAGCACAATGGGCAGATCGGCAAAGGCGTCGTTGTTGACGAGGCTGTGGAAGGCGCGCAGGCCCAGGAAGCCGGTGCCAATGTTGGCGTGCAGGTCGCGGTGGCTGGCCAGGGCGCCTTGCTGTCGTTGAGATGCACTGCGCGCATGTACTGCCGGCCCACGATGCGGTCAAAGTCGGCCATGACCTTGTCAAAGGCCGCCGGCGTGCGCAGGTCGTAGCCCCCGCAAACGCGTGGCACGTGTCAATGCACACGCCGACGCGCGACTTGTCGTCGATCTGCGCAATAATTGGCCGCCAGGTCCTCGAAGCGGTTGCCCACCGTCGTGCCCTGGCCGGCCATGTTCTCGATCACGGTCACGACCCTGGACGGCGCCGTGTCGGCGTGGGCGCGGTTCAGCGCCGCGGCAATGCGGTCGAGCGCCGACTCGCGCGTGCCACTGCCCGCCACGGCGGCGCCCGGTGGAAATTGTACAGGCGGATGCCCAGGGCGTCGCAGCGGCGCAGGTCGTCGACAAAGTTGGTGTAGGCCTGGTCGAGCTTGGCCTTTTCGGGCTGCGCGAGGTTAACGAGGTACGAGCCGTGGGGCAGGCAGTGCGGGCCGCGTCAAAGCCGTGCTCGGCACAGGCTGCGTGGAAAGCATCGCGGCCTCATCGGCAAGCGCCGGTTCTGCCACTTGCGCTGCGACTTGAGGAAGAGGGCGAAGGCGTTGCCGCCGATGTGCACCGCGTTGGGGACAGAGTTCTGGACGCCTATACGCGGGAGTCAGTCAAGCCACCGCCAAGGGCATATGAGAGAGAGAGAGAGAACCTACCACCCGCGCTGCTGACGTGTGCGCCGATATACATGGCTTTTTCAGCTTCGAGACATTGGTCCGCGCGGCCAGAGGCTCGTCGTCGGTCTTTGCGCTTTTTCGCGGCCTTGGTCTTCTTGGCCGGCGCGCCGCTGCTTTTTGTCTCAGGCTTGTCCTCCTCGGCCTTGATCTCGGCCTTGGCCTTTGCCGCTGCCTTTGTCTCTGGCTTTGCTTCTACTTCCTCCTCGTCGTCCTCTTCCGGCTCTTCTTTGGCCTTGCGCTTCAGCGAGGCCGTGCCGGCCTTGGAAGTGAGCTTGCCCACGGCCGTCTTGATCTTGGACGCCGCGGTGTCCAACACCTCGGCACTGCTCAGCGCTTTCTTTGGCGATGTCTCTTCCTCTTTTATTTTTGTTGTTCTCGTCGGCTTGGCTGTTGTCCTCGTCTTCGTTTCCGCCACGGGCGTCGCCACCGACCTTGGCCGGCCGCGTCCCCGCGCCGGTTGTGTATCCACAGCCTCTGCGGCCTCGGCCGTCGAGCTGGTTGACTGCTTCTTTCCACCTGCCATCAACGACTTCCATGCTGCGGCCGTCGACGACGCCTTGGTCTTCCGCGGCGACTGGCGGAGAGGGAGAGACATTGCTGTTGCTGGCCACGGCCGGAGCGCGTTCAAGATGTGAGGGAGATACGTGCCACTTTGATGGCGCGTGCGGGTTAAAAGGCTAAGATGGCTGTATTTCATAGAGCTAATAAGACGTCAGTGTCGTCCAATTCCAAGGCGCATGTTGGAAGGCTGAGATAGCTCGCTGTAGCGCATTCCTACAGTGGATGCAGGGGCGCGTCGTGGCCTGGCAGTCGCGCCTCGCGAGGTCATGTGACTCTTTCAAAGAGTCATCTAGCCTTGCAGGCAGACCCTTCCTTCGCTTTCAGGCGGCGTTCGCGCGCTTGCCTTGATGAGTCATCCGCCTAGACCGTCGATAGAAGGCCAATAAAAAAAGTTCCTGCCAGATGGGGAAATTCAAGGTGCAGTCGAAAAGGCAAAATTCCCCGTCTTCCAACTTCCACGCAACTATTTTATATCTTGTCGCCGACGATCAACGACCCTCCGCAACGACCCTCCCCCCCTTTCCCGTCTCGATGACATGTTTAAACGCCTTTTCCGTGCCATAATGACCTCCGAGGCCGTCCCCCACGTCCCATCCCCCGCGCGGGGTGGACTATCGCAACAAAATCGTTCTCGCGCCATATGGTCCGCTCGGGCGAGCTTCCGTCGCGGCTGCTGGCGCTGCAGTACGGTGCGGACCTCGTCTGGGCCCCGAGACCATCGACCAGTCCATGATCGGCACGACGCGCCGCGTCAACGAGCGCACCGCTGCATCGAAGTGGTCGGCGGCTGCCGTCCAACAAACGGCGGTACGGCGACAACACGAAGCCCTCGATCATCTACCGCATGCACCCGGAGCGCGAGGGCACGAAGCTTCATCTACCAGTTGGGCACGTGCTCGCCAGACCGGGCGGTTCGAGGCGGCGCGGCTGGTGGCGCCGACGTGGCGGGCATCGACGTCAACGCGGGCTGCCCGAAGTCGTTCTCGACCGACGGCGGCATGGGCGCGGCCCTGCTCAAGACACCCGACAAGCTGTGCGCCATCCTCGAGGCGCTGGTGGCCAACATTGTGCCCGAGTTCGGCATCGGCATCAGCGTCAAGATCCGCATCCTCAAAGACCCCAAGGACACGGAGGCGCTCGTGCGGCGGCTCGTGCGCACGGGCATCATCGGCCTGACGGTGCACTGCCGGACGACGCCGATGCGCCCCCGCGAGCGCGCCATCCGGGACCAGCTGCGCATGGTGCGCGACGTGTGCCACGAGGCGGGCGTGGCGTGCCTGATGAACGGCGATGTGACGTCGCGCGACCAGGCGCTTGCGCTCATGGCCGAGTACGGCGTCGACGGCGCGATGATTGCCACGTCGGCCGAGAAGAACTCGAGCTGTTTCCGCAGCGAGGCGGACGGCGGCATGGCTAGCTGGAGCGAGGTAGTTGAGTCGTACCTGCGGCACGCCATGGACGTCGGCAACAAGTTTGGCAACACAAAGTACCTGCTGGCGCAGCTGGTGCCCGGCCGGCACGCCGAGCAGGTGGGCATGTTCAAGGGCCACAGCTACTCGGACATGTGCGCGGCGCGGGCTATGCGCACCTGATGGACAAGGCGCGCGAGGTGGACGAGGCGCTCGAGATCGACCCGGCATCCCTCAAGCGGGCCAAGGAGGAGCTCGAGCGCCAGAAGCGGCAGCGCAAGGCCGGAGGCCAACGAGACCCGGCGGCTGAAGCAGGCGAACAGCGTCGTCGGCAGCGGCAACGCGTCGGCAGCGGCGGCCGGCGGCAACATGGCCGAGGCGCGCTCCTCGGACCAGCAGCCCAAGCGCAGCCTCTCGGAGCGCGGCCCGTCTGCAACAACACCGGCCGCAGCAGTGGCGGCGGACCATTGGGTCCACTGAAGTCCTGCCGCAGAAACCGGCCGGCATTGCAGCATAGTGACAGCGAGCTCGATCTTTTATCTTTTGTCTTTTTCTCGTTTTGTCTTTCTTTGTACCTATTTATTCTCTTTTCATTTTCTCGGCAGGCATTGCACAGGAACGGTTCGGACAACGGAAGGAAAAGAGCACGGGAAGAGATCCGTGCTCACTGTTTACGCTTACATATATCACGATATCCAAGACTCTGTTCGCTTTTTCTCTTGCGGCTTTAAATTGGAAGCTTGCGCATTTCTGGAGTCTCTTGGGACGTCTATGTTGTGGCAATTTTGTGACTATGCTGGACAATACTTACCCCCGTTCCTCACGCAACAAAGCTACACCTTCTTGCCCTGGGCCAACAGCTCGGAAAACCTTGGGGGGGAGCACAAGGGCACTGCGGTTGTTACGGTTGTAAAAGTCGACGAGGGTCAGCGCCGTCTTCTCGGCAGGTCTTCGTGGATAAAGTGGCCAGCCTCGGGGAAGACCTGCAGTGCATATTTGCCTAGGGAGTTTGGTCAGTGAACGGAGTCGTAGTGTGCACTTTGTGTTTCGAAATAGCCTCTTACCCTGCATCTGGCCAATGGTCAACTCTGTGTCCAAACGGTCAGTGCCCGCCAGCAACAGCAGCTTGCCGCCGCGTGCCCCAGGAAACTTCTTGCTGAGCCCGGCAAACCAGCCCTGCCAGAACGGCTGCGTGCCGCGAGGTCGGTCCGCCAGCGCCACGGCCGGCGTGCTGCTGCTGCTGCTGCTGTTGCTGTTGTTGGAGATGGAGATGCTGCTTCTGGGCTGTCTCGGAAATCGATGTGCTGCTCGTGTCGGCATCATCGCCCGACGACCCTTTGTTGTTGTTGTTGCTGTTGTTGTCGACCAGTAGCGCAGGGACGCTTGTGCGCGCCGACGTGCCGTTGCGGATGGTCCGCGACCGAATGTGCACTCGATGCCGGCCTGCAGCGTGGCAAACCCAGACGGCCGTTGTGCCCAGGTACGTCTGCATGCTCTGCAGCGCCATCCATGGCCGAGCCCTCGACGACATCCAGCACGGCAAATCCCAGCAGCGGTGAGGATGCCGGCGTCCCGGGCGTGTCGAGCCGCCCGGAAAAGGCCAGGTCCGTGACCACGGCACCGCCGAGAGAATGGCCCACGAGAATGAGCGGTGGCAGCGCCGGCCAGTGCATCTGCGCCTGTGCCAGTTTGATGACGGCCAGGAGATCGCTGCTGAGCGTGCCGAGACTGAGGTCGGCTGGGCTCTGCTGCCCCGTAGAGTCTGTTCTCGATGCCGGCACTGTTGTCAGGCCGTGATCGCGGGCATCGAGCGACAGGATGCCGGCTGACGGGAGGCGTTTTCCGGATCTCGGCGCCGACAACGGCAAACGACAGGCCCGACGACCCGGCGCCGTGGTGCATGACAAATAGCGGGCCTTTGCCGACGGGCGACGTGAGGTAGCATGATAGACGATGCCGCTGCCGGTCGTGGGCGCTGAAAGAAAAGAGCTCGCGCTCGAAAAAGCGGTCCAGGGGATGGGCTCGAGCGAGCGGCCACCGCCACCGCCCCGCTGCCCCTTTTCGGCAGCCCTTGAGGGCGCACAAAGAGGTTCTGGCTGGCAGACGGGACGACGGTTGCCGGTGGACGAGACGGACGAGGCCGACGAGGCCGAGTCGTCGTCGTAGTTGTTGAGATGGGCGCCTTCGTCCTCCTCGATCAGGCTGCCACTGGCGCCGTCCTGCGCGGCATCCAGCTTGGCCTTGGCCCACCGTCGCTGGAGCTCGCTCATGGCGTGGACCGTGACGGGCGTTGGTGGCGTGGAGAATGACGCTGAGGGTGACGATGGCGACGATGGCGATAATGGAGGCGCTGTGGCGGCTGCCGGCGGGGAGCCCGAGGTCGAGGACGCCAGGATGGGCGGTGGAGAGCAGGGCAGCAGCGACAACGTCCCTCGGTGTTTGTAGCTTGTGCTAGGATTGCTGCAGTCCAGCCGGCATGTATGTTTGCGCGTGGTGTGCTGCGTTGTTGTGCATAATACATCGTCATGAGATGAAGATGGAAGCTGAAGTTGGAGCTTGTTTGCAAGTGGGCGGTTGAGTGGTGGGGCAGCCCCTGGCAGTTCTGGTCCAGCGCTAACATGCGCTGCAAGTGTTGGCGCAGTGGCCGTGATTTACAGCGGGTGATAGGAGACAATAGCGCCTAAAGCCGCACCTCACAGGGGATAATACACCACTGTAGGTCACAGGCAATTTATATATGTATCCCTATCAATATCGATGCGATTTGGAGCTATGGTTTCATCTACATACATAGGCACGGCCTACTTCTGCGTGGGATACATGGACTTGGCCTCTCCTGCAGCAGCCACCGGCTCCGAGGCCTGGGCAGCCTGGGCAGCCTCACCAGCCCCCGTCGCCGGCTTCTTGCCGGCCAGGGCTTGGTAAACACACCGCTCGGCCTCGCAGCGTCTCGGCGCGAGTTCTGTAGATCTGGTAGTGGCACACCAGCCGGTTGCCAAAGATCCGCAGGCCCTCGGCCTCGGCCAGCGCTTGCAGCTCGGCCGCATCGACGCCCGACGCCGCCAGGTCCATCCAGCACATGTTGGTGTCGACGGGGTACAGCAGCTTGCCGCCCCGGTCCGTCCACAGCTTGCCCACTTGCGTGGCCAGCGTGTGCGTGTGCCGCAGCAGGCCGCCCTCGCCGTTGGGGCCCGTGCCAAATGTCTCGTCCACAGCTACGCGTGCCGGCGCCGCAATCACGCCGGCCTGCCGCAGGCCGCCGCCGATCGACTTGCGCACCCACGTGGCGTGGCGGATGGCGTCGTGCGAGCCCAGCAGCACGCTGCCAATGGGCGCGCCCAGGCCCTTGGAGAAGCACAGGGTCACGGTGTCGAAGCACGCTGCAAAGTCGGGCAGGCTGCCGGCACCCGCGGCCACGGCCTCCCACAGCCGCGCACCGTCGCAGTGCATCTTGATGCCGTGGCTGCGTGCCCACTCGGAGATGCGACGCACCTCGGCCAGGGGCATGACGACGCCGTTGATCGTGTTCTCGAGGCTGATGACGCGCGTCGTGCAGTCGTGCACGTCGGTTCCCGTGACGGCGTGGGCCTGCACGTCCTCGAGCGTCAGGTAGAGGCCGTTGCGCGGCACGACGGTTTGGGATCATGGCGCCCGTCAGCGACGAGACAACCGCCGGCCTCGTACCTAAATATGTGCGACATGTGGTCGCAGAGCAACGGCATGGGGCGGCTGCGTCAGCAGCGTGCGCAGGCCGATCTGGTTGCCCATCGTGCCGGACAGCACGAGCAGGCCGGCCTCCTTGCCGGCGAGCTTGGCACAGTGCTGCTCGAGGTCAATGGTCGTCTGGTCCTCACGGTACACGTCGTCGAGCAGCGAGCAGTTCTGGATCGCCGCCAGCATGTTGGCCGTGGGCGTAGTCATGACGTCGCCTGGGGGAACGAGGGAAAGAGGGAGAGCGGATGTTAGACATGAGGCCAGACAGAGACATGGCAGACGGAGAGACACCTACTGCGGAGGTCAAAGCCGCCAGCGCCGGCACTGCGACCCATCTTGTTGCGGACTGCGCTGCCATTGTGGAAGATTGCTGCTGTCTGTTGGATGTAGAATGGAACAAGTGTCGATCTGCAAATGAGGAGGTGGCCGGCAAGCACGTTAGTCTTTGCACTTTTAATTTTTGTGTTCCAGGGCCTCTCACGGCCTCGCAAGACGGCAGAAACAAGATAACGATAGGCCTGCCTGCGGCTGGCAGCGATACCATGCGAAGAGAAGCCCGCCAATCCAATGCACGCAATCCTCTGCCGCGGTTCACTCACCGGTGCCGGACCTGATAAGGCAACGTTGGTGTTGGTGTGGTGCAGCTGCAGGTATCGATCCGCTTCCTGTCAACCCAGTGTCAGTCAGGTGTCAAGCCGCCGCGGTGTCGAATTGGCAAGTGCCCCCAAAAGATGATGTCCGAACGGCTCATCTTCAGCGCCCGCCGAGACCAAAGTTTCAAAGTTGCCTCAGAAAGAAGAGAAAGGTGCAGACGCACGAAATGCGGCGGCCGGCTGCCGTGCGCAAGGCGCCTTCCATCGGCAAAAGCCTCGAAGCACCGGTGTTCGACTCATCGGTGAGGGACTATGCAAGTGGCGTTGGCGGGTTGGGGGGTCCGATACGGAATGGAGTGCTCTGTACTCCGTAGATAATGCAGCACCAGGGCTGATGCTGTTGGACGTTTTGTGAGGGGTCCTGTGTGGTTGGCAAGTAATTACCTTCCCAGTTGAGAAGGCGCATCGGGACTCGGCCACTTCAGATGAAGGCGCAAGTGGGGCCTCTTGGCGATGGGAGGAAAGAGCAACCAGCTGTGGGGAACGCGAACGATGCATTGGAGCATCGTTGACAGCATCGCTATTCACGATAGCTATGGATAATTTGAGCGAGACTCGCGACCGTTACTATACCGCTCCCTTCATAAAGCGAGAGTCACTGCCATCGAAGCAGATCTCACAAGGCCGAAAGGTGCAACATTAAACAGCACAAATCACTCAACTTCTCTTGTAAGTCACACATACGTCACAAATAAGTCACAAAACTAATCAAGAACCTACTTGTATCATTTGCTCCTCACGCAGGAGGCGTTCCATAGGGCTAGACACGACTGTGGCATGCAGTCCGTTACCATTCCACATCACGTTGCACGGTCCACGTTCTGTCGTGCTTTCTTGCGGGGAGAATGACGAACGCGCCTTCCGCAAAGCTTGGCGGTTCATCTGCACTTGCCATTTGAATACTGCCCACTAATACTGTGCTGGCCGGTTGGTCCTTCTGTTCTCCGTAATACCAGATGCACTGTTGAGAAGACAAGGTACTTCCAATGGCTGCTTGGAATAGGGGGATTTACCACATGCTCACGGTATATGATGTAATACCTTACTATGTACGGAGTATTACTCTTACCCAAAGCTAATTAATCACCCTTAATCAACGTGCCGCGCCTCCCCTTGTTTCTGGGGTTCGCGGCACAGCACCTGCTGTTTTGGCTATTGTGGCCGCCTTGCTCTTTCCCGACTCGGCCTCCTAACAAATACGCTTTATAGAGTTCCAATTTCCGAAATCTTCACCATGACACAAAGCCTCGCGATGCCGTGAGCTCTCTTCTTGGATACCACCAGCCTTTCGCGACTTTCCGGTTTTTCCCTTCCCTTTTCGATCCTTTCGGTCTCTTTTGGGTCCCCATTCTCTCTCGGCACTCCGCTTCCCCCGCGCGCGCGCGTTGCCCGTCAAGCTTTTTCCTGGGGTTGCGTCCAAAGTCTTGGTAGCCCAAACCCAGCCAGGCGTCGTCTCGAATCGTCTGTTTTTTCGATTGCTGCCGTCCGATTCGAATACAGCGCACTGCGGCGCGCGCTGCCTGCGCCAATTGGCAACAGCAGAAACGGATACAAACATACACAGTGCAGAGTGCAGAGTGCAAAAACAGCGAGCTCCGTCGCCTCCAGCAGAGATGCGTCTGCTGGTGCCTGCACCGCTCGGCCCAACCCGCACCATACGGACCTATACCCTGGTGCTCGTCGGCCTCGTGGTGATCTACTGCCTGTGGGGGAGCGGGACGGACGGTGCTGTCGACATTGGCGCCCCGGGCAGCGCGAGCAAGCTGGTCGACCTCGTGTCCGCCTCGGCCGTCTGCAGCGCGCATGGCTGGCAGCCATTTGAGCTGCGGGCCGGGCGGCCGCGCAAGGTCTACGACCTGTGCATGGTCAACGCCGAGCTCGACTGGCTCGAGATCCGCCTCAACACGACCTACGACGAGGTCGACTACTTTGTCATTGTCGAGGGCGCCAAGACGTTTACCGGCCTCGGCAAGCCGCTGACCATCCGCGACAACTGGGACCGCTTCGCGCCCTACCACGCCAAGATGCTGTACCACGAGCTGAAGTACCCGGCCAACTTCAACCCGCCGCGCGCCTGGGACCGCGAGGACCTGCAGCGCAACGCCATGTTCTTGCAGGTGCTGGCGCCCGGGGCCACAAAAGACGCGGGCACGGGCGCCGCCGGTGCGATCCCGCTCGAGGCCGTGCCGCAACAGGGCGACGTGCTGGTCGTGGCCGACGTCGACGAGATCCCGCGGCCCTCGACGCTGCGCACGCTGCGGCTGTGCGACTTCCCGCGCCGCCTGACGCTGAGCAGCAAGTTCTACTACTACAGCTTCCAGTTCCGCCACCAGGGCCCCGAATGGGCGCACCCACAGGCCACAATCTACGACGGCCTCTCGGGCACTGTGCTGCCCGTGAACCTACGCAACGGCGACGGCAGGCGTGGCGGCGATGCGGTCAGCCTCCTGGGCCGCCTTGTCCAGGCGGTCATGACACCCTTTACGGCTCTGCGCCGGCACTGGGACAAGGCGGATCTGCCCAACTCGGGCTGGCACTGCTCGTCGTGCTACGCAACCATGGGTGAGCTGATGCACAAGCTGGAGAGCGTGTCGCACACGTGGATGAACCACGAGTTCTTCCGCAACCCCGAACGCGCGGCGCACCACGTACGGCATGGCATCGACCTGTGGGACCGCCCGAGCGAGGTCTACGACCACATTATCAACAACACGGACATTCCTAGCTATTTGCTAAAACACCCCGACCGCTACCTCTATCTGACGAACCGCGACGGCGAGTCGGCCGGTTTCAGCGACTATCCATGAGGCGATGGTGTCTTTTTGTTGTCTTTTTGTTTCTTTGTTTTTTTGTTGAAAAAGGAAAAGAAATGCAGTCGGGATATATGAAATAGGCTCGGATAGAAGGCGTTTTTGGATATCATTTTCACCCATTTTCACAATTCTGGATAGTGCAGACTTTTTGGCCATCTCGGCATTAGAATTACGGTTGTATAACAAGAGTTTAGGATACGAATTAGACACTCAGCGGTAGGTAGATATATTTAAAACAACATACTTCAGATGCAAACTAAACCCCATCGTACTAGACCCAATCGTAAAGACGAACCAAAAGCAGTCGTGAATCCTAGACAAACTAAACAACATGTGTGAAATCGGAACAAAAAAAAAAGACAACCCTAATAGAAGAGGAAATGGAATAAAAAAAAGGATCAAATCAAAGAAAAACAAGAGGTCGCAGCCAAAGATAGAAGAAAGCGGATACCAAAGTCGAGTGCCGCCATCATGCCGCTGTTTCCTGTCATCGCCGAGCACCAGAAGCCTCCGAAACGGCTGCAAAGTCAGTAGTCTGTGTTGCCGACGCATTGATGGTCAGGTCGTTGGGCGAGACCGTGATGACAGGAGGCTGCTGCGGCAGCAGACCCGGCATACTGGTAGCCAACGCCTTCTCCTCGGCCAACATGACCGGCTCGATCACACGCTGAACCACGCTCTCAAAGGCCACACGCTCCATGACGGCGCCAAAGTAGAGACACCGCACAACACCAACAAACTCGCGCTTGAGCGCGTTGAGGACATCGAGACGCAGCAGGACCGACAGCGGGTAGCGTGCCGCAAGCTCGAACCATGCCTGCACAGGTGCGAGCTCCATCTCCGAAATAGGATTGAGGGAGACAGCAAGGCCGTACAGCGTCTGCAGCGTGATGTCGGGTGCCTGCCAGGTAAGGCCCTGGGAGGCCTGGTGGGCCTGCATGTGCTGGGCGGTAGCCTCGGGGTTTGCGGGTTCTGTGTTGGTGGTGAAGGCGGTCATATCCTTGGCCGAGGTCTCAATGGACGAAAATACGCCCTCGGGGGCCTCGCGCAAAAAGAGGTTTGTGGCCATCAGGGCGTGGCCGCTGTCAGCGCAGATCTCGGCGTCAGGCTCGTGGAAACTGTGTCCGGCATGTCCCCAGCAGACGTGTTCAAGGCTGTATTCGTTAGCATCCTGTATGTATATATAGAGAGAGTGAGAGAGAGAGAAATATATATCGACGTAATGAGGCCAAAGAGGGTGACAACATACGCAAGCACAAAATTGACAACCTGGTGCGTCTGGGCGACGGTCAGATTGGGCAGGATGTAGGCCATGGCCGACAACTTGTCCGCACCACTGCTAACCACCGTCGAGCTGGCTGCCGGGGCCGAGGCCAAATCCGTGTGGAAGTTTGGGACGAAGCCGGGGTCCAGTGGCGAAATGGGTGTGGTCGGGAACGCGCTGCCGCTCGGGTTAATTGGATCCGCAAAGTCTGGCGACAATGCTGACAGCGCTGCCGTGTTGGGCGGGAGGCTCGCGATCTGGTAGACCGGGTTGCCAATGGCCTCGTCCATGACAATGCTGACAGAGATGTCGTCGAGATCAATGTCGTCGAAGAGAGACGGCGGGTTGGTGTTGTTGCTGCTGTAGTCGAGCCCCTCGAAGCCATCCACGCTGTCCATGCCGCTGCTGACGGTGACACCCGGAGACATCGCCGTCGTGCTCTGGAAGGGCGATGTCTCTGCCGAAATGGACAGCGGCGAGAAAGATGCGGCCACATTGTCGACGGTGGCGAGGTCATTTGACTGGACATACGGTGCCGGCGTGATGGACAGCTTGGGCACATCCGCCATCACGGCATCTATTCCCCCTCCTCCTCCTCCTCCTCCAACTGCCACCACTCCTGTCCCGACATTGACGCCGCGGTTGTTTCGGACCATTGTCACAACGCCGAGCTGCACGCGGATCGCTTCGTTTTCCTTTTGGATCGTCCGCATGTCCTGCTCGGCGTTGGTGATCAGGTCGCGCAGCATGTCAATGTCGAGCTCTAGTTGGCGCATGTAGTCAGCCTTGCGCTTTCGATGCTGGATCTGCGCACGCCGGACTTGAGCACGCCGAATCTGTGCTTTCTCTTTGGCGGTTCGCTCTTGGGCACCTCCTGATCCTCTTCCCAGAGATACTCGATCTTCGTCGCTGCTCGCTCCGCCGCTGCCTTCTTGACCCGGTGCTCGTGACGCTTCTGTCTCGTCAGCTCCACTGCCACGAAGGCCACTGCGATCACTACTCCGACAACCATCTTTATCGTTGCTGTCGGTGTTGCTGGTATTGTTGTTGTCGTTGTCTTCGGAAGACTTTGCGTCTTTGTCTTTGCTTGTCGTACGTTTCCTGGGACGGCTCTTGGTGATACGAGGGACTGTGATTTGTTTGTGGTTAGTCTTGGGTGAGAACATCTGCTGCTGAGCTTGTTGGGCTTGTTTTGCTGTTTGGTAGATCATGACGAGGAAGAAGAGGAGACAACAACAAAAGAAGACGAAGGCCAGCCCGCCTTAAGTAATAGAATAAAAAGATGTGACGGTGGAATGAAAGTGTGTGAATTCGCCGACGCCAAAGGACAAGGCCAAGACAGACAGGAGACAGATGCAACAACTACGTAATGGGGCTGTGTATCATGAGGGACGATGACAAAGGGGAGACGAAAGACAACAAAAAGAGACAGGAGTGCAAAAACAAGGCTAGCACTGCCACGGTGCCGCCGGGCACGCAGTCCATATATGCCCCTATAGATCTATGATTCCATCTGGCTGGGACACACTGGTAGTTCACGCGCTTTGTCCCGAAGCGGCACCAAGATGAAATCAATCGGGCAGAAAACAGTAAACGCATGGAAAAGCAGGGTCATTATCAGGAATACAGCCAAAAGGGTCAGACGCGCTCACAGAAAAGGCTCAGCGGTTTTCTTTTCTTGAGGGAATGCCTTGATAATCCGCAGCAACACTCGAAACTGCCCGTCTAGAGCACGACAACAACCAGAATAAAGCCGAACAAGGTCATTTCCACGGCCGGCTTTCCCATCTGGGTATTCGCCGAGCTTCATTTGCACATTGCCAACGTCTGGCTTCGGATCATGGCCAGTCATGTCCTGTCTTTTGCTGTCACATCCTGTCACATCCTGTCATCATTCCACATGGCGAGCTGCAGCCGTGGACTTCGGTGTTTGCTTTGCTGGAATCCTGCATCCCTCAACTAGACGCCGTTTTTTATATGGTTTGTATCGCTTGTTCCACTCGAGAGTTGCTGCTTAAGCCAAGGCGGAATAGAAATAAAAACAGCCTAGCCGCCTATCTCTTTCAGTCGCAACGTCCACGAGGAGGCGGGGACCAAGGGCAGATTTGAAATACATATACCAATATTTGTAGTTGCATGCTCCGTTTTGGCTGTCCTCCGTTTTCTGTGCGTAATAGCGTCATCCGAGAATGCATCGATGAGAAAAAGCAAGGCCGTCTTCTCATCTAATATTGCCTATCTTGTCCGCAGCCATGCGCACATTGCGGCCCAAAGAGGGAACTGGGCGGGCACCGACAAGCGCAGGTGGAGACAGCAGGATGTGCTCGACCTTTCCAAGAAGAACGAGACCCGACAAAGGCTTGCTCTGTTCAGATAAAATAGACGAGACAGAAAACATAAAGAGGGCCGCTGGACCCAGCTTCGTACAGGCAGATGTTGGTCACTGTTGGCCCTCTCCTGATATTGTCCAGCATTGTATGCTGTTGAAAGAGTGACGTCCCTTGCCTGCTTCCGAATCAGCCGCACGCAGGTCGAGTTGCTCAAAATAGCAGGCTAGCCAAGTCGAAAGCCGCTGCATCGAGATCACATGGAATCTTTCCACGGCAGCCTTGGGGTAAGGGAGGGCCTACCTCTTGGGGACCTGTCTCCTGGATTTTGATATTTGTCTTTCCTTTTCTTCACATCACTACGTAGTATTCATACAACAAGACCACGCTTCTGCCTGGCCCACTGGGCTGGAGGAAGCTGAATGGTCAAGCACCAAGCAGGGAATAGATAGTAGGAGCCAGAGTGAACGCAACAATGGTGCTCCACCAAGTAACTTGACCTCGCGGATTCCAGTCTCTTGCCTCTGGAGAGGCAGTCCGCACGTTACGGAGCCACCGGGGAAGGGCCAGGAATCAGGAGGTGGCAAGGTGGTGGGGCGCGCGTAGGGCAGGCCGTATCTTGTCCGGCACGGACAATGACAAATCTTTTGAAGTCTTTCTTTTGTGCTCCGATATATACGGAGCAAACAAGGCAGACCTTCGAATAAAGGGCATAAAAGCGAAATGACAAAGAGCACAACAAGACCCAAGGGGGGGTGAAGGAAGAGAGGGAGGGTCGGAGTCAAAACAAATAGGGGAGTGAAGAAGTGCAATACAGAGCTGCCTATGCACGGCCTGAGCTGCACAGCTCCAGGTCCGGCGAGTGCAAGGCTCCGTTTTGGTCCATTGTTGGCCGTTTGTGTGCGGGCACTCAATTTGCACCGACGGAAACAAATGAGGCTGAAAAGGCAGAGCATATAGTAGCCCGAAAACGATATATGCGGTGCAAAGGACGCACGGGGCAGGCGGGCAAACGAAACAAGCCAATTCGCCGCACGAAGCACTCCGTCCAGACTGAAACGGACATTTCCAGGGAAAACGCTGTAAAAGAACCCCAAAATGTCAATACATACCAATCGGCACAAACGTCACCTGCCTCGTAGCAGCCGTTGCAGCCTCCTTGGTACGCTTCCAAAACGACGAGAACGACGGCCGCTCTGTGGGCGGCGACGGGGTATTGTCCATGGCGAACGCTGATACTGAAGGCTGAAAACGGACGGACACAGACGGTCGGGATCTGGAAAACAATGGGCTGACGATAGGAGGCGAATAGGTGAGGCAACAGAAAAGAAGAGGGGGGTGTGGATGTTTCGTCGGTTGTGTTATTCGAGGCGAAGGCGATCAGGAGTGGACCGAGAAAGAGATCGTTTGCCAAAGTGAGGGAGTGCGTGACGAGGGGAACGAAGCGCGAACGTGACCAAAACCGGTCTCTCGCCTGTCCTCCCGCCTTTTTTTCTTTTTCTGCGCCCTTTTTCCCTTTTCGTTCGCCTGGCCCGTTTCGTAGATATTTGGAATCAACGTTCCGTCGTCGGCGAATGGGAGTGCCGAAAAATAGAGGAGTGACTAAGACATGGGGCTGCAGAGGCACAGCTACAGAGAGCCAGCCACCCTTGTCTGTTCGTCGTGGAGAGATGAAAGAAGAGAGAGAGAGCCCGGGTCGCCGACTTTCTGCCCCTGTTCCCCTTTTCTCTCCCATCGTTTGATCTTTCCTATTTCTGAGCGTGCTTTGGAATTCACATTTCCTAATTAAGAAAGCGCGGTGGAAGAACTGGGGCCTGTCCCAAGTATTTGGAAAGCGCGAACGCCGTGCGGGAAGGAACGACAAGCCACGGGCTCTTTCCGCAACTGGCAATTTGAATTGACTTAATCTGGGGCCCTCCCTTACCTGTCCTCTGGGTTGCCTCCTTCTCGTTTGATCGCAATCTCGACTTGATTTGCGCCTCATCCAAGGACGACCCAGAGAGATGAGAGAGTGCCTGGAATTCACGTGTCCGAGTCCCAAGCTGCGGCTGCTCCATATTTTGGCCTAGTCTCACGTATGATTGCGGGGTGCCAGCTGGACCGTTGGACACTTTGAATAGGAAGTAAGATGGAAACATCATATCATTCGTGATTATCGCTAAAACAAGAGACTGCCTGCCGTGAGACAATAGAGGTGCAAAGAATAGACTCTAACTGCCCATTCCGCTTTTCATACGCCAGAATAAAGACCCAAAACGAACCATGCAGAGCCCTGCTGGATGCTGTAATAAAGATGAAACAATATAGAAGGAAAGGGAGTGTATATGCTTCCTTTTTTTCCCTTCAGAACCGGTCGTCGCCATCCTCGTCGTAGCTGTCGGACGAGTCGCTGTCCTCGCTCGCGCTGTCGCCGGCCCCACTGACGCCTGGAATCGGCGTCCAGGACACGTAGTCGCCCTCGAGCCACCGCTTGCTGACGGGCAGGTTATAGGGTCGAAGGGGAAGTTGCCCTCGAGCTGCAGCCACTTCTCGTCGTCGACGGTGTAGCCCGCGTCCTCACGCAGTGCGTCGCCGTGGCCGTAGCGGCCTGACGCAAACGACGACAGATGGACGGCCTTGTTTGCTTTCGATCCTAGGGAAAACATACATGAGGTGCAGCGAGTGGGCCAGCTTGGCAAACTCGGCCACGATGGGCGGCGAGCACACCATGAGCGGGTTGAAGGTGGCGTAGATAATGTTGCTCAGTGCGACTTGAGGCCCGCCATCCACTCGAGCTCCTTGCCCACAAAGGACGCCGGGTCCTCGGGGTCGACGACGTCGTCGGGTAGGCGTCCACGAGGTTCGCGCCACCGGAAGCAGAAGATGTACAGCAGTGCCTGCACCCATGAATACAGCTCCTGGTAGCGCCGCAGGTCTGGGCCGCGGCATGCGGCCACGTTGCGGCACGCGGAACGACTCGATGCGGTGGCAGAGGATGCTGGCCACATTGCGCACCGTGTCGCGCGGCACGCGAGCGGCACGGGCAACGTAGCTGCTGAGGTAGGATGCCGCGGCCTGGCGGACAGCAGCCGGGCGGTTGGACTCGAAGCCCAGATTCAGCAGCGTGCCCGTGAAGAGTCCTGCAGCGTCAGGCTCTTCTGGCTGAAGTGGAAGACTAGGAACTGCGTGTGGCGCGAGCTAGGCACCGTGAGCACAAAGTTGGCAAAGTCGGACAGCATGTCCTCGAGACATCGGTGTGCGGCTTCCGAGTCCGGGTCTTCAAAGATCGGCGTAAAGAGCGCAAAGAGGCGGTCGAGCGTCGCGTCCAGCTTTTCCACCAGCCTCGTCGACTTGTCCACGCGCGCCAGCTCCTCGTTATAGTCTGGGTCGCCAAACTGGGGCAAGTCGGCATCGTCGGCGTCAGAGTCCATATCGTCGTCATCGTCGTCGTCTTCTTCATTGTCGGCCTCGTCAACGTCGGAAGCGTCCTCGTCATCTTTGTCGTCGTCGTCAGCGTCGTCGTCGTCCCGCTGGGCGTCAGTTCGGCGGAGGCGGTGGCGGCGTCGCGCTCTGCGTTCTTGCGGGCAAGCTCCAGCACGACTTTCGCAGCCAAATCGTCATCCATGTCTGACAGGTCCAGCTGGAACTCGGTGTCGATCTTGACTAGCTGTGCCGTAATGGTCTCGAGGATGTCTGCGGCAATGTCCGGCGAGTACTCGCGCATTCGCAGCAGGTTATCGAGGTAGAGCATGTGCGCGTTCTTAGGCTCGCAGGGAAGGGGAATTTCTGGGCGATAAGCTTGCACACGGCCAGTCGTGCTGCCGGGAACAGCTTGAGAATGTACCGAAGGCCAAAGTGCAGCCGTTTCTGGGCTGCCTCGCAGGAGACGGCGGGAAAGTCAGGCACCGTCCAAGAGGAGGGGCTGGGCTCCTTGAAGCGGTCGACAATCATCTCGAGGACTGGTCGTAGATATACACCCTGGGCACTGATGAGGGCAGCCAGGACTGTGGAGGGAGGGTTGTTAGCTAGTTGTCTTTACACAGCCAGCAGCTAGGCGGGATAAAGAGAGAGGGTGGGAATTCAACATACATTGAACATAGGCCCGGAAGAACTTGTCGTCGCGGCCGATCCACGAGCATGCAAGCATCTTGCGTACGAGGTTGATGCACGACTTGTTCAGCATCGGTGTGCAGGTGGTCAGGGCCACGACATACAGCACGAGCTCGTCGGGAGGCACCGTGTTGCCCTCGTCGTCGTCATCTGACGAGTCCGCCACCACGGCGGCTGCTGCTGTTGCTGCTACTTCTCCGAGGATCCCGATAGGCCTCCGTGTCGTGCGAGAAGACATCGACGAGCTCGATAAAGTCCTGGTCGTCGTGGCCGGGGCGGTTGGCCAGGGCGTGGCTCTCCAGCGCCCGCCGCACCAGCAGCTTGGTCTCTTCGAGTGTGCGCCGGCCGACTTCGGTGGTAATGTTGAGGTTCATGTCAAAGTGCACCGTCTTTCGCCGCTTGCTCGCAGCAAGGCGGTGTTCTTTTGCCCGCATCGTCGTCGTCGTCGGGCGTGCCGTCGCTGTCCATCTCGTTGAACAGCAAGGCTGCTCCGTTCAAATCTCGAGACACTGCCAGGCCTTCACTGCTGCCTTGTTTTGCCCCGTCGTCTTCGTTCTCGTCGTCTCCGTTGCCGTCTTCATTACGCCTTGCTCCTCCTCCTCCTCCTCTTCCTCATCGTCGACAAGCACGCCAATCTGCCAGCCGGCGCTTCTTGCCGGCAGCACCCTGCCTCTGGTCGCCCCTCGTAGCGGTCTCCTCTTCCGCTTCAACAACTTCTGGCTGTACTCGAGTGTCCGAGTCGACGATGGTTCGCGCAGGATCGACTTGACCGGGAACGGTCCCGCACTGACCTTGGGTGACACCAGGCGGGCCACCGAAGGCCGGGCGGCCAGTATCGGCGTCGATGTCATCTAGTCGAGCCTCTTGCGTGGCTGTGTCGCGTGCTCGGAAGGATGTCGATGGTTCTTCCTACAGCCCGTCCGTTTCCCTCTGGCTCCTGTCACCAGGACCTAGGGTGACGGCATATGATTCGGGTCGAAAAGGGTATCCGTGGGGGGTAGGGGGTGCGGAGGCAAGGGTTTGCTTTTTTTGCTTGTGGCGGGGAAGGGTCTCAAAGGCGGTGGATGTGTTGTTTCGAAGTAATTAT
Source organism: Sporothrix curviconia (assembly GCA_016097085.2). Taxonomy (NCBI): domain Eukaryota; kingdom Fungi; phylum Ascomycota; class Sordariomycetes; order Ophiostomatales; family Ophiostomataceae; genus Sporothrix; species Sporothrix curviconia. The sequence continues at coordinate 105,929 of JADMNF010000089.1, read as the reverse complement.
TTCGTGGAAAAATAAAGAAATTAGATGGCGAGAAGTTGGGAGACTAAGATGGCTCCTTCAGTCGGATCGTGAAGAGTAGCACAAACCTCTAGACCTGAAGGCAGCGGTAGATAGGGGAGTAAATAGAGTTCTGTTGTCCCGTTGGTTGTGTCAATAACGAGAACAAGCAAGAAAAAGTTCAAAAAAGTGAAGCAGGCAGAAAGAGGAGAAATCTTTTTTTTAGAGCGGATTACCTATCTGGCAGGGGACCCGTCCTCTGATTCGCCAAATTGTGGGGCATCACGTGTGCTGGCTTGACGGGCTCCACCCAAAAGTCCCCAGCATCAGTTGCTATGGAAAGTGGGGCTCCATGTTTTATTTGCCTCATTTTCTTCCATCTTTCAATCTGTGCTGATTGGGTTGATCTTCAGCAAGTTTTATTATTGGTATGTTTTATTGTATATATATTACTTCTTAATTTTTGTGGCGTTAATGCAATAAGTATAACCAACGTTCAATTCAGTTAAAAAAGAAATGAAAAAAAAGAAACGATGCAAGAATTCACGATACTTGTGGAGGTGGTTTTTGACGTAGCGGAGTGAATCATGTATAGACCCCTTTTGACCCAGCTACCTATAGAAAGCATACAATGTGTGTCTCCACGTGGCTCGAGGACCCAGCTTGTCTAACAACGGCGCGTGGTCTATCCCATTTGCCCGTCTGTTTGTCGTCTGCTTTCTCTGCCTGCTCGTGCTACGCCTTGCATCGTATCGGTTGCAACAAGGTGAAAGTGAAACTGCCGTGTCACCAAAGCGAGTTGCCAAAGGAAGGAGAGTTCATCTGCGGCCCTTGAGAGCTGTGACCAGCCCAGTGAATTTTCCGTTGTTCCGTTTCAAATACTAAACGGATGGAAAAGACGTACTCCTATGAAGGAACATAGACACAGTCACTAACAGCCTCCTGTCGGGCTCTACAGTGTCAACGGAGAAAGATATGCTGAAAAACCCAAAAGACCCGGCTGTGGGGAAGTGGCAGTGTTTGCTAACAGCCTGCCCCAGGCACGAACATAGCCAGACAGTCTGGGCAGTTTGGGCCCGGGTGGCTATTCGACGGTGGGGCAAGAGTAACCAGCGATTCGAATGCATAAAAGTACCGATAAAAGACAACAACTGCCGAACAGCCTCTGGGCTCGGCCACGAGAGTGATCTCGTTTCAATGGCACGAGCCGTGGTGAAAAAGTAGGGCGCCCTGAGGGGGAATCTATCGACTGACTTTGAAAGAAACCGAAGGAAAACCTAACGCGACAAGGGAGGAGAAAAATCCTACATAAAAGGAGACAAAATGCAAAAAGAGGCGAGGATAGGAGGGCGGCAAAAAACAGCCACGAGAAACAAAAACAAGTCGGAGGGGAAGGGCGAATTTGAAGAATAAATCCAAACAGGGGGTACAACCTGAATCCAAGCCAAAGAGGGAGAAAAAAAACCGAAAAAAACCAAAGGGGGCATCGCGGCCAGATCCAGGTCCAGTTCCTCCTCATTTGCCATGCCGTTGGCATCTCGCTGCTTCCACAAAGCTAGGCCTTGCGGAGGAAGAGGAAACCAAAGGGGAGAAAAGACCAACGGAAACCGAAAGAGAAAAATCCAAGCATCCTGTGTACACCAGACAAGCTGTGCCTCCGCGCTGCGGCAGGATGGCCATCCCAGCATAGCCCGTCCTATTACTCCCCTCCTCTCCAATCTACTGATACACGCGGCCCGATCTATTAGAGACTGGGACAAAAAAATGGGACAAAAGGTGGCTTCCGATGCTGGCACCATGCTGCATGAAGCGGTAAACTGGCAACCGTGATGACGAGACGATCGTACGGTACGTACGATTGTTGGCTGGGGCTCAGAGCGCTTAATAGCCACCCTCAGCACCCGCCGCCCATTGTGAGCGCCCTGCGAGCCGTACATGTAACCGGACGCATCTGCCGCACCCTCAGCCGCCTGGCCTGGCAGCTCCGCGCCGCCTGAATCCGGCGCCAGCCGCACCAGCGACTCCTGCGGCACCGAAGCCCTGGCTACCGGGGCGGCCCTGCTGGTTTTCTCCGCGATTGGACTGGGACTGGAGCGGATAGTGTTAAAAAACGTCAAGAATGAGACACGTTGGGGAACATGAAGTGCAAGACGACAATGAACTCCCATAAAGGAAGAAAGAACAAAAACAAAAGAACAAAGACAGAAACAAGGGGTTCCGTTTACTTACCTCGCGGTATTTCGAGAGGTAGATTTTGAGCGCCTCGGCATAATTCTCAAAGCCCAGAGACGTCATGGCGAACAGGATATCCTCGCCGTTGACAGTTTTCCGCTTTCTCCTGGTGGCATTTCTCCGATGCTGCAACCGTTAGTCTCGTGGCAAGGCGAGGCGAGGCGAATATTTAGATCCGTAGAACAGCCAGACAAAATTCCAGGGTTTCTTACCTTCGCTGGTGATAAAGGAGATGAATTCACTGACGCACTCCTGCATGCACTCCTTGGCTTCCTTTGCTATTTTGGCATTCTCGGGGAGCGCATGTTTCATGATGCGAGCAACTGGAGCAAAGTTTCGAATGTTAGCGTCGTATACATCGTGCTTGTCGGCCCTTGAGGACGACCCGTGCCCTTGGTCGGGCGATTTAGAGGGCGAGGAGCGCTGTCGGGACATGAGGAAACGAGGGTGAATGTGATTCGCGCGCAAGGATCAAGAAACGACTGCAGTCTTGTCCAACGAGCTGGGAGGCAAGGGCTGTGGCTTGTTGAGTGGGGATAGCAGAACGGAGGGCGAAGTCCAGGGCGATGCATGCAAGCAATAAGCAGGTCCTTGGATAGCAAAGCGGCGTGTTTGTCCAAACAGATGGACAGGCAGGCAAGCAAGCAAGATCTCGAAATTGTGTCAATACAGAGATGCATGTGTGATTTTGTGGCATGAGGCTGGTGAGGCGTGGCGACCGTTTGCGTGGAGGACGGGGTGCTCGTAGCCATTGGTCTCGTTGTCAGGGGCGTCCTATGCTGCCCATCCTGCTCTTTCCTGTTGTTGCTGCTGCTGCTTCTGCTGCTGTAGTTGCCGTTGTTGTTGTTGTCGTCGCCGCTACCCTTCCTGCTGCTGTGCGCGCATGAACGCGGTATCGAAGCGTGCTCTCGCGCTGTTGTACGCTCTGAAGAAGCACAGCACTGCCGGTCGTCCTCATGGGAGCATACGGGGATGCGTATCACCCGCCACGGTAATCATTGCCCAGGCAAGTTCGCACAACGCACACTCATAGCCCATGACTCCATGACTCCATAGCTCTCGGCCGAAACCCGTAGCACGAGAGGATGGGCTGTGGGACAGGATCTTCTCGAACGCAACGCCCGTTTTAACAAGCCCAGGTCGCTTCGACAACTTCCCTCGTCCTGTGCCATCTTCTCATCCTCTGAATTCTCCCCAGGAAACTAGGGGTAATGGGGCACTTGCATCGGGCCCTTGGGCACTGTGGAAGGGTAAAATTCTGAAGCTGTTCATCCGAGGAAACATGAACTCGAGGGGAGGCCGAATAGCATGGGCGGAGGGGAGGGGGGAAGGTTGGCGAGTAAGAAGAAGTGATTAGACCATCACACAATCACAACAAACTTACCATTGGCTATGGGCAACCACCGGTCTTGCTCCTTCACCTCGAACTCGTAGCCGAGCGCGCTCGAGTGTGGGTCTTGAGGATCATTCATCTGGTCGTCCTCGTTGGGAGACTGTACGTCCTGCTCGACATCTTTTGGATTGGACTGCGGGGAGTCGGACATATTTGGCTACTTGCAGCGGGTGCGAGCTGCTTCTTGTAATTGTTTGGACTGTCTGGGATTGCTTGCTCGCACAGGTTCTGTCTGGGCGAGATGAGGTGTCCCTGACACGTTGCAGATGGGCAGTAAGGGCGGCCCTGTTTTTTCTCGTTTTTTTTCGTTTCTTGGGCCGCTCGAGGTGCAGCAGCGGTGGAAAAACGTGCGTTAGGTCAGACGGACTAGTACTTCTTGCCTTTTCCAGGTTCTACAGCTGTCTGCTTTTTGACCGATCCTTTGATTTCTTGCCCAACTTTTTAGCCTTGTTCTCTCTTGATGGTCGCTGGTACGTTAGGAGTAGACCAGGCGAGGGGGGTGTGCGTTGTTTCGGGACACGCAACGACGTAGCGGTGGGAGGATGGGGCAGATGGAGGAGGGGAAAGGATTTTGGGGGGGGGGGGGGGGGGGGGGGGGGTGCAGAGGGTAGGAATAAGAGAAAGCAAGTGGATGCATGCAATGCGCCTCGACTGCGGGTCCTGCAGAACTTCAAGAAGAAACCTTTCCCCTTCTCGTCTTCTCTTTCTTCTTGTGTCTCGCCAGCAGACTTGCCGGTTCACAGGCTCGCTCTTCCTACCCCTTCCGGACTTTTGGGTATCTTTGGTGTTGGCTTACCCTGTCGGTTCCCGTGTGGTGGTTCGAGCCGTGCGTCCTCGTACTCGTGTAAGTACACTGTTGGTAAGGAGCCAGCCGAAAAATATTTTGTGCAGAAAAGAGACCGTCTGTTCGGAGTCTCTGGTGCCAAACAATGTTGTAGCTGCCTTGGACGATCGTCAGCTTTGCAAAACACATTACGTAGCTGTGCCCAGCGAACGGAAACGCAAGGCTTCCTCGAGATCCTCGGCAACATGGAGCTTCTGTGCATTCTTCCACGACTCCCATGTTCTCTCTCTCCTTCTCCTGCCTCTTTCTGACGCCGGCGGGTAAGAAGTCTTGCCGGATGCGAGTCTCTGTTACACCAAGGCCCCGGGGAGAGACTGGGAAGGCGCCTGGTTGGCTACCTAGCACGAAAATAAAGCAGCTGCGTGCTTCGTTGAATGGCCGTATTTTTTGCAGTCTTCTCGTCTGACTATACCGCGGGTACAGATCCGGGTGCGTTGGAACCTGGTTCAGGGACGGCTTGGTGGGAGGGACTGGCTGCGTTGGGCGCGCTGCGATTTGTTTCGCTGTCCTGCACGGTAGCCGATGATGACTGGATGGAGGGCTTTTAAGCTATTGCTGCCGCCGTTGCGCGCGCGCGCGTTAGCAAACCAGGAACAGTCACGAAAGTCCCCCTGTCGTCCGTTTGTAGGCAGCCCGCCGCCTTGCCTGGCGAGTGGTGTTCAATGGCTCAATGGCAGCCGTTCTCAACAGACTGCAGCCCCGGTACGCCAGCAGCGCCACGCCAAAGACACGGGTGGCACAAAGCCGGACGCGACCGCACGCATTGTCCGTTGTCTTTTTTGTTTCTCGTCCATCATGGCGAGCTGTCTGCCATCCACTGCCTGCTGTTGCTGCCGGCGCGCCCCGGTAGACATGTGCCGGCGCAAAACAGCAAAAAGCGACACGACGCCTGCCTTGAAACGAGACCAGTCCAATGCGCAACTAGCTGTTGACGGCTTGTCCAACGACAACACGCGCAGCCGCCGGTTCCTGCGCGAGAAAGAAGGCTGTGTCGCAAGGCAGGGCAAGAGGGCACGGGAGGGAATGAGGCGGCACACAGGCGAGTCGAGGACCAAAGGCCCAGCCAGAGAGACACAACGCACCACGTCGCGCTGGCCAAGCAGACGGCCGCGGCCTGCCAGCAGAAAACAAAACACGTACCTCGTTGCAATGGCAAGTGTCCCCGAACAGAGATATTGCGAAACCTGGCGCGGGCTGGGCTAGAGATGCAGGCGGATGCGCTGGTGCATGTAGATGGGCTGCAAGTACGTGGGGTTTCGGCGTAGTGCAGAAGGCGAACGGAGAGCGAAAACGGGGGTTGGATTAGCAGATGCAGAGACGAGAAGTCGGTGAACGCGGGCGCGGCGTGAAGCGAGGGCAAAATAGAGAGCGTGCGTCGGACGAACGAGGTGGGTTGTTGTTGGTGCAGATGGCGAGGTTGCGAGAGAAAACGACAAAGAATGCGGCAAAGCGGGTCGGTCAAAGTTGCGCTCTTTGTGGTGCGGCGATGCAGGACAAGCTTGGGGGGGGAAGGTGAGGTGGAGGAGTTGCTGGTTGCTCCTTCCCCCATCACATCACCCATGTCAACAGTGCCTCGCCAGTGCCGATTGTTTTAGCGCTAGGGACCTGACTGGTACACAGGTAGGAGCACTAGGGTACATGTGCTGCAGTGGAAGTAGAAGCAAGAACCGGGTATCTAAAGGCTCACTCAAAAGTCCTAAAAGTCACATGTTGCGCCCGCTGTGAAATGGTGCAAAACAGTCTACTGAGCCGAGCAGAAATTAAGAGGAAAGAGCGGCTGAAGAAAAGACCCGCCACCCCCAACCTCACCGAAGCTTTGCCTGTCTCCCTCGCGCCTGCCGTGATAGTCAAGTATTACTCAGTACAGACGATTGTCTCGTCCCTTTTTATCGCAATTTCTGTAGACGCCATTCAACGCCATCCCGGGGCTCCTGTGACCTCGTCTCGTCCGTCTCCTGTCTCTCTTTGTCGACAGGGGTGAGGGGTTGTGTGTGCGCGCGACCCAGCGACAGAGAAGAAGGGTGGCATTGCAGCCGCCTGCGCCAACACAAGCATTCCACGCTGAGAGGCGGTGAAGACTGAACGAGGCCGAGCCCGGGACGCCAACCGCCATGGCGAGACGAATGCGGAAAGGGACGGCAACGCACGATGACGAGGCGGTAAGAGGCTGCAGGCCGTGAGGGTGCAGAGACTTTCTTGCTGGCAAACTCGGAGAGCGGTGGCCTGCGCAAGCCTGTGCGGCCAGGCCGCAGATGCATCTCTTTGGGACGAAGGAGGAGATGCAGCGATGGACTTGGCACAGACAGGGACTTGCAAGCTTGCAGGCTTCTTGTGCTTCGTTTTGCTTTTTCTTTCCTCGTTCTTGACGTCTTCGGTGCTCGTGATCGACCTCGCCAAACCGATGTTGCCATCAATCCATTTTTCGACATCGCAGTGCGGCCTGGAGAGCGCTCCTTTACGATGCGCCGGGGTTTGTTTACATTCTCGTCTTCGCGACGGCAAATCCTCAAACTGATTTGACAATGGCCCCCGGCGTTCCTGTTGGCCAGGCGCACGCACAAGCGCATGCGCACCAGCCAGGCATCTCTGTCTCTGATTGCCCGCCTCACACTCCTCGGCCCGTGCAGGGCGTATTCTAATTTGCATCGGGACCTGTTTGGCTGCGCAATCCCAGCTGTAAGGCTGTACCTATACCCGCAAACGCATTGTGCTCAGCGCGGCCGTCCAATAGAAGAACACGCTGGCCACTATAGCACCCATTGGGCAGAAATGCAAGCAAACGGGTGATCCGCAGGACTGGTTGGGCACTGGTTGCCCACCGGCATCACGCAGGAAGATGAAAGCGCGAAACGGCCTGTTTGTTGAGTATTGCCAGGGCGTCTTATTCTTTACTTTTTTGGCCTTTTCTCATTCGACAAGAAAGAAGAGAAGAGAAAACCATGACGTTTCTCGTGCAGCTTCGAAAAGCTTAGAGAGGGACACGCCCACGCACAAAACGTACCGAGCACACGTGCAATTACCCCCGGACTCACAAGACGAGGCAGTGACGGAGTGGTGGTGAGGTCATGCAGGCCTCACTTCGAGCCTCAGGCAGAGCAAGGCGCAATTCCTCGCCAGCTTGCGTGGGGGACGAAGGCCGTACTTGGGAAGAGAGAAAGAGACAGAGAAGGAAAGAGAGAGCAACCAAGAGCAAAAGAGGAGTGGGATCACGGACAACAAGGCAGTCGCAATCGGCACCAAAAGTGCATTAGGCAGTGCATGAAGGGGGGAGGACTATAGCCAACTATTGACAGCTGGCATTTGCTGCGCGCTACCTCCCCCACGATATGCGCCTCAGCTTGTCAAACACGATGATCGCTTCCTCCGGATGCAAATTTATAACGCAGGATGCATACTCGATGGAAAAGAAGGCTGCCAGCTAGCTGGCTAGTGACTGGCCACGCTGTCGAGCGGCTCAGCCAGAAAAGACAGCGGATGAATGCAAGAATAGACAATGTCGATGTGATGCTGCCTCGAGAATAGCTGAACCTTTGATTTTTCTCTTTTTTTCTTTCCGAGCAGGAACTGCTGGCCTTGCCGTCACCGGGACTTGCAGCCCAATAAGGAACGCTGGTTGGGCATCCAGACATTTTGTCATTGGTCTTCGAAGACAAACGGCACGGAGGACAGCACATCTGCAGAACAGCACATTGTGCTGTTTGCGTAGCATAATTTGCTTGTGGCTCATCTCCATCTCCTGCAGTTGCAATATCGAACGGAACGTCAACGAAAAGATGCATCGCTCCATGCACACGCGAGTAAAAGTTGTCCGTAATCGTAGATGCCTTTATATCTATTGGTATCATGCCTGCCATCCAACGAAGAGGAGACCCTACACCAGCCCAAACACAAGACAAAAAAAGTATAGGAAGGCGACGGGAAGGCACAAAAATCTGCCGAATAAATGCTGGCCAGTCTGCTGGCAAGTAGTCGTCTGTTCAGGCCTCGTTTTGTGGCGGCCAGACGAGAGTATCGGGCGAGAACAACGCACCGGACGTCGACCAGCCGTGGTTTGTAGACCAAGAAGGCACACATGCCTTCCGATATGCCCTTCTGTCCATCGCATTAGAATCGCATCGTAGTCAAAGGCGCCCCCTTGCGTCGTTTCATTATGCCACTTCACTTTCCCAGCGTCTGCTAGGACAGAAACAGGCATCCCAGACAGACGAGCATCGTGAAGAGCGCATCGACGACTGATTCTGTAGACAGATTCATCAATCCTAGACAGCAGCGCCTTCCCGAGAATCCCAGCAACAGTCTCTGCTTTTTTCATGTGCTTCCTCGTCTCCGTTCTTATTATGCGCTTTCGTTCGTCGCCTAGCTGCAGGGCTTCGTATTGTCTGGTGGTACATGGTCGTCACCGCCGTTGCCATCGTGACGGTGTACCGGGCTTCCGGTTCTCTCTCCTCCGCGTTCGTCGTCGTTTCGTGCAATGCTGCGTCGGGGACCAGCTATGACTGCACAATCTGCACGTTGTTCTTCTTCTGTAGATATGGGGAAAGCGACAGCGTAAGATGGCCAGTTTCGTCCCGCCAACAATCCCTGTACCACACAAAACATACCTTCCACTTTGCCAGCTCCTCTTCTTGTGCCTTGTACTGTTTGACGTAGTCTTCCAGCACCTTCTTGAGGCCCTCGGCGTTGATCTTGAGCGCCGGCACCACGTCGGCCACGGTGCGCTCGACGAGAACGCCGTTGATCATGCGGAAGCATTTGCGGTCGCCCGGCAGGGGCTCGAGTGTCTCGAGAACGAGCCTACCGAGAAAACAAGGAAAGTTAGCTGGCCGATCCCTTTCTTTTTGGTCCTCGCCCAAAATCGTCCCCCCTTTCCCTTTCCTCTCCTCTTGCGCGCGCCATGACGTACTTGTGCTCCTCGGCGTCCTGCTCGACGTTGCCAATCTTTTGCGCAATCATCTGCAGGGCATTTCTTGAAGTTTTGGTACTGCACCTGGAGGTCTAGAGCGGGGCACAGGATTGTCAGCGATCCGTTCTCTCTCCGTTGCTCCGTGCTCTGCAACTCTTGCCCCCTTTCCCCTTGAAGAGCTTCCTACCTTGCTGCTGCTTGGCCGACGCCGGCTGCAAGGGCGCCTTGGATGATGATGCAGCTGCTGACGACATTTTGGCTGGTTTTGTCCGTTCTGCACCCTCTGTGGGTATGCTGGATGTTGAAGGGCTGGTCGACAAAGACAGATCGCGAACTCGACCTCTTTACGCGCACAGTCGAGATTGAGGGGCACGCTTGCGCCCACTGAGAAAACGGCGAGGCAAAGTGGGGCCCAGCCAGGCCGCTGTAATACCGGGCTTTGGCGGTCTTTGTTGCCGGCAGACAGCGCCTTAGAGCGAAGCGCACCAATGGCATTGGACGCTTTTTTGCCCCCCAGAAAGCCATTTTGCTCTTATTTTTTGTTGCCTCGTGCTTTGCAGCAACGCCGACCTCGCGCCACTTCTCACACCACGACAAATCTTCCGTTGACGACGACATCGATCGACGGTTCTGTCTCTCGTTCTCCAATTAAGGCACTACACGAGACGGCCGCTCCTGTCCCTCTGTTCGGCGCGCATCTCTTCTTCGACCTCGATCTTCTCTCCTCTCTCCTCTCTCTCTCACACACGTTCGCATGCATCCGCATCTCGATGCTATACGGCACCAAGGTACGACCACCAAACCGCCGGGCTGACCGGGCCCCTTGCTGGAGACCGCGACAAGAGTTGGAGAGCCTGAGAACCCTTTGGTTGAGTGCAGAGTACTAATGGTTGGCATGCAGGCTGTGCTGAGGTTATGGCTGCATTTGAAGAGTGCCACGCCAAGGGCTTCCTGTGGAAGTCGGCGGGCATGTGCAACGAGGCCAAGTCGAAGCTGAGCCTGTGTCTCAAGGCGGAGCGCTCGAAGCAGATCAAGGCCAACCGGACGGATGCGCAGGAGAAGCGCGACAAGGTCCGCGCCATGTGGAAGGATATCGATGCCAACTCATGAGCACTCGGTTTCTGTTTTCCTCGACAACGTCACAGCAAGGACGGTTATACGTACACTCGTTGCTCAACAGGCTGCCCACGCCGGCTAGAGACCTATGCGACCACCGTCTGCCCTCACCTCAATCTGCCCATGTCCAGAAAATACCCAACGAAACGATTACGATACACGATTAAGAGGGGGGACATACGATGGGGTGAGAATGAAGCATCAGTATGGGCTAGATCTGTCGAGATCCGGGTGCACAAAAAAAAAAAGAAGCATACACTGGCGTTTGGGAGCTTGTCTTTTGTTTTTCATGGTTGGCTACTTTGGTTTTCGGTTAGGAGCAGAGAGGGTTCTGTCTCCGAGTCCTCAGCTGGAAGGGCAGCATAGCAGTTTATGTCCAAGAGTTTAGGTCCAAGGATCTGTTATCAAGGTCGAAGAAGCAATACTACATCTCGCACCTCCATTTGCAAGAAAGAAGGAAAAGCGTGCCCTGGTTTTGCATTCTGCATTTGAGTTCCGCGATGCCAAAGCCCTCAGCGAGCCGCGTCTACCCACCCCGATCCCGTCGCTCTCATTCCGCGCTCGCGCATGGCGTTTATGGCCGGCGGAAGTAAGCGCCGCCAAACTTGATCAGGCCGTAGGTCGCAATCAGGCTGAGCATGACCGGCACCGGCTTGCGCAGGCGGATGGCGCGCGGGATCGACGCGCCGCCGAGCACGACTGAAGCGAGGAGGCTGAGCTCGACACCATACGGCTGACGGTTCTGCTGCCGCAATCCGCCGAGGCCGTCTAAAGAGGGAGGAGGGTAATAGTTAGTCTCGGTAGGGCGTGGAGAAATTGGAGAAATTGGAACAACTGGTGGTGATGGCCATGCCATTGGGTCATGAGACAAATGAGCCACGTACAAAGGACACCAACGGCCAGACCGGCAGCAATCGAGGGCACCGAGCCGGTTCTGGCGAAGCCAACAACGCCGCCTGTCGCGGTCAGCGCCGCCAGGATGTAAGACTGGACATCGAGAGACTGTTCACGTGGGCGAGGAGAAGTGCCAAACCGAGGCGAGGCTGTGTCAGCTAAGACTCGAGATCAAGGTGTGCTTGATACTGGTACTTTGGTTGGACAGGAAGAGAGGAAGGGGAGGGAAAGATAAGGCTGTGGCTATGATGGAAGCTTCCATGCGATGAGTCGATGCCGCAGTGCCGGTGGGAGAGGTCGACAAAGCTCGTCCGCACCAGCCGACGTCACTTGATGAAGCTGAACACACAAGAGCACCCCCCTACAACAAACAACCGGAAACAAGGCTACGGGGAAATGCGCACCATTGTGTCTGCGTTAGCAAGGAGAGATGGATTTAGCTTGAGATATTCTGGACAATAGGACGGGCCCTTTTTTGGCGTGTGCGTGTGCGTGTGTTGAGTGTCGGGGCTGTAGCGGACGCGACGAGATGTGTTTGTTGATGAGGAGGTGGGAATGGATGTCGAGGCGGAGGCAACGGAACACCGAGCAGCGAATGGGTTTCAGCGGCACGGCTTGTGCTGGCCGTTAGTGCCGAAACTTCCCCTCCCTAGCGCCTGCGGGAGAGGCTGAATTGCAAATTTTAGTCAGCAAAAGCTCAGATGGAAGCCGTTTGTCGGCGACCGACTTTTACAACGTCTTTTGAGGAGCGCGGCTTTTACGAAAGAGACATGTATCTTTGGCCTATGTTCATTGTCTGCAACGAAGTGCTGTGGTGCATCTGCCAATTAACAAAAGTACTGCTACTCAGTGCATTCGCAATGCAGCTAGAGCTTCACTCTGTCGTCTGTAGGCTTTGCTAGCATCCTATTGGCTGGCTGGTTACTGCTTTTGGATATTGCGTCTGCACGAGAGCTCATATCCCTTGCTGCATTGCTCGCAGCACGGAGTGCATGTACTGGGAAACAATATTATCTACGCTCCACATTCTGTGGTCAACTGGGTCCATATTTCGCCCTCGTCTTTTTTTCTTCCGTTCAATAAATATTACGATGGCATCTGTACTCAACCCAACATGTCATTGATTGCCGGCAATCGTCGTTTTTGGTTGGCTCTGGTTTGCGCCGCTGCAAAGTGCAGCTCTAAACTGCGCTAAAACGCCAAAACAGCCTCCCCTCTGCCTCTGTGGCTGTGTACTACTGCGGCCGTAGCTTTTGGCGCAGAAATTCGTGTTAGTGGCCTTTGCCCTGCCACAATGCAAAGCAGGCCAGCACACACATTGACTACAACGCCTCAAAAATGCTTGTTTCTCTGCGTGTTTGTCGTGATACGTGCGACGACTGGGGCCACACTTTTGATTTCCTCTTCTCCGGCAGGTCGTCGAATGGGGAGGGAGCGTGCATGGAGTCTCACAGCATTACTCCAAGCTTGGAGACACCACAGGACAGAGCCCAGAGAAAAACAGGGACGGCCTCGGCTCACTTGGCCTGAACTGGGCCGTACCTCGTCGGTCTGCCGGTTTCCAGAAACACACCTCGGTGGACTTGGGAGTCTTCCATGCAGTAGTGTGACGGCATGATGGTCGTCAATCAGAATAACGGAGGAAGATTATCACCGGAAGGATGGACATGGGGAAGCTCGAGGCATCAGGTTGACAAACACCCTCGGTGAGAGTTTGATAGCTGGCTTGGTATCCAGAGGTAGAAGCAAAAAAGAGGCAGCAAGCAGCTACAGCATCTGGCGGCTGCCTGTCGAGGGACAAGCTCTGGATATCACGAACATCATGATCAGACACCCATCCTGCAAATGACGACAGGCAGGGCCCCTTCAAGCCAGTGTACGAGTACTTACATTTACATAGAGGATCCTCCGTATTCTCGAGAATAGTATGTCGTGTGCTTTCTTAGCTCAGACCTTGCGCCGTTGACGTTGCATCTGCCGCCGTGGGTCTGTCGTCATGACTGTGACCGGCCAGCAAAAGACGCAGGCGAAACAGGCCAGAAGAACCAAACAAACACCACAGACCAAACGACCAAAACACTGCTAGGGTGGAAGCTTTGGCCATTAGACAAGAAAGACTGCGAAAAATACGCCTTGGAGAGAGGGTCTGTCCAGGGCAGAGCGGCCTTGTATGGGCTGAGCGTTGCACCTGCTACGGAGCAATACCGAGTTTACCTGGGCTGTTCGAATACCACAGGGGACTCGGGGGACTTTCTTGCTTGGCGGGGCCTTATTGCTCTGTACGAGTAGTGCTTCCAGATCCTTGCGCCGTAGCATGCCTGCCCCGGCGTCCCTGTGTGCTGGTGAATGGGGAATCGTGTTTTAGCTGCAGCTTGGTGCGAGGCGTTTTCGCGGCAGGCTAGGCGCAATCTGCGCGCCAGTGGCCAGCCCAGGCTGTCAGACAAACTGTTCCTACGCAGCGCAGTGCTGTCGCGCCATCAGTGCCATTCCGGAAGGGACCTCGCCTTTTTTGCCCTATTGCCAGATTGGGCAAGCCTCACCACGATAATGATACCTTGATACAGCCCGTTTGAATTTCCAAGCACGGCTAGCACCAGCCTCATCCATCCGTGCCCTGCTTTTCCTGTTCCTCTCTGGTCCGCTCGGTACCTTTTCTTTTTCAAATGTCTTTCCGTCTTTCAATGTCTTTGCCATCTGTGCTAGGCCTTGCCTCCCACGTCCCCTCTCCACTGTATCTTTGCTCGCCGTGATCTTCTTTTCCCCTGATGATGCCGTCTTTTCAAACTCTAATTGACAAGGCGTCTTTTACCTTTGACCAAGCTGCCTAGCATGGCCCCATTTCTGTCCCAACGTGCCGCTTTGTCTCCAGCTCTGGTACATGTAAGATACTTCGTACTTGATTGTTGTTTTTGCTCAGAGATCGACACAATGCGTCACTAAACACAAACACCTTTGCTCCGTGAATGCTCACATTGGCTGTCTGTTTAATTTGTCCGCAAGCCGTCCCATAGGGCCAGCAAAGTCCCATTTCTCGCTTCCCCCTGCTGTTTTTGTGGACACGCCATGCCTTTATTCCGCACTCCCCACACACCCTTGACGCCGTTCTGGCGCTATCGTCACAAACTGACTTTCTTTCTTCGTTTAGAGCCCGCTGGCACGCCTCCAGTAAAACGGACTGCACCGAAACGCAAGTCCGCTTCGCCACGCCGTTCGTACAACTATGTACACAACAGTGCTTCATTACTACGTGAAGATACTAATAAGATACATACTCCTCCAGCGCGTAGCTGGTCTCTTTACTTCGTACAGAGGAGTTTTCTGAGGTCTGTATCCACTCCTTTCCAGCGGGCCTCGTGGACGTCGGGAAACTCAAGGGCGGATCATCCATGGCCTCGCACAAGTCTCGTTGTCGGTTTGGCTTGCCTTTTCGTCTGTGTCTAGTCGTCTAAACTGCTCAATCAGCCCGATGTGGATTTTCCTGTGTGACTCGACACCGACAAGATGAACATCCCGTATTATTCGTTCTCCGTCTTCCGCTGCCACAACATATTCCCACCTTCTCGAGGGTAGCCTCGGTAGCCTAGCCTGCCACATCAAAAGAACACGCCGTGATCGGCATAGGGTCTCTCTCTAACCATTTTGTTCAAGCTTTGACAGTGTCCAACAAAATACTGACTTAAACCGAGTGAACATTCCGGCCTGGATACTGCAAAAAACACCAGACTGGCCTAGCCTTTGTTCTGGCGTCTCCAGCCCACAAACGGCGCAGGCCCCACCGCCCCGGCGCATGTCAGATCCTTGGAAACGTGTGCTGTGCTCCGTTTCTGTTGCATCTTTGCAGAGGAGTCGGACAGCATGACCGGCAGCCTTGGCTGACATAGCGTCGCCTTCTCTCAAACAAAGAAAGAAGACGGGCAGGAGCAGCCTGTCCACTAGAACACAGGCCCAGCAGAAAGAGGAAATCACGATGCGAAAGGGAACAGGAAAGACCGTTCCACCGTCCGTCCTAGACATGATGGCTCTTGCCGGCACCACGGCGAATAATAAGCGCTGCAACCTGCTCTAATAAGATATCTTAACAATATTGGTGCGACCCAGCGGCGGCCGCTCTTTCCCTCTGCGCGAGACGCCGTCAGGGGCCTCCATCCCCAATCTGGAATCTGGGCAGCTACTGGCAGGCAGGAGCGCACGAGGGAGGCACGCTCCTTCTTCGTAATTTCATATTTTTTTTCAGCCGCACCGCCAGGGAGCGTCGCATGCAGGCTCGCTCCTGCCTCAGACACCAGCTCTTTCCCTCGACCCCGTGTCTTCTTTCCA
This sequence comes from Sporothrix curviconia, assembly GCA_016097085.2. Taxonomy (NCBI): domain Eukaryota; kingdom Fungi; phylum Ascomycota; class Sordariomycetes; order Ophiostomatales; family Ophiostomataceae; genus Sporothrix; species Sporothrix curviconia. The sequence continues at coordinate 90,233 of JADMNF010000089.1, read as the reverse complement.
TTTTGCTGTATTTTTCGCATCCCAACGCACTTTCCAATCTCAAACGTTTTCTCGCTCACCGCATCCCCCAATTCTCACGAAACCCCTTTCCAAGCTTCACATCACCACCCAACAAGCATCAAATATCAAACATAAAATAGAATAGCCAACGGTTAGCTACGCAACCCCGACGACTGGCCGCACAGGGTGCAACTATCGCAGCAGCAGCTCCCTCTTTCACTAATTAAGCTTTGGGCTCCCGTCGCGTCTGCCCGCAGTCAGACAGACACGGCTTGCAGTCCCCCGCGCTCGCCCTAGCCGCACACACCACTTATTACTGCAACGCCCAGCCAACACCCCCCTCCAATTCTTCTGTGTCTGCGGTTGTTTGATCCTGGCAGTGTCCCTCCTCCACCCGCAAACCTGGACGCTACCTCTTGATCGAAACGGGGCTTGTATTCGTTCCCATCCCATCCTCGTCTTGCTCTGCTCCCTCCTCTTCAACCTTCTTCCTCCGCCTCGCGTCATTGTCCGTGTCTTCCCCTTCCTCTTTCCACCTTTCCACCCTGTCTGCGCGTGCTACGTGCCTGATCTACATTGCCCACTTGCACGGTATACAAGGCAGACAACATCCCTCATCGCTCTGCCTCATCTTCAATCCACCCCCCTTGGCCCTTCTTTTCTGGTCCCTCTATCTCTCTATCTGGGTCCCTCTTTCTGGATTCTTTTTCTTCTCTTAATACCCCCCCTCCTTCTTCCTCTCGCCTCGTCTCTGCCTTCTGAGTTTGCAGAATTAGCCGACGATATCGACAACCAGCAGCAGCCCGGTACACCAACCGGCGCAAGCTTTCTCTTCTCGCCGCCCATGTTGCACCACGCCGCATCCTCGCCGTCCCTCAACAACGCCGACACTCCCGCTGAGTCTGTCGCGCTCAGCATCCACTACCAGTCCAGCGACTACAGTGAGTTTGACGTAGATACCGCCGGCGACGACAGCTACTACAACACCATCTTCGGCACCACAGGCGGCAACGGGCCCTCGTTCCTCGGCGACGACACGAGCGCCTTCAACTCCTTTGACGCTGCCGCCGCCGCCGCAGAGCTCGTGGCGAGCAAACAACGCCCTCACATATACCACGCCTGAGCCCGTCTTCAATGACACCAAGGCATACCCCATCAGCCCCGACCAGACACCATCACTAAACGCCCCTGCTTCCCCTGCCAACGCGGCTGCTGCTGCTGCTGCTACTGCTGCTTCTTCTTCTTCCTCATCGGCTGCCGCTGCCCTTGCGCAAAAGAACGTGGCCCGCAACATCGCGACCGTTCCAGGTTTTAACGGCTTTGACGGCTTTGACCACTTTGTCGGCTTTGACGGCCTCGTCTCGCCACAACAGCTCACCAAAGTCCCCACGAGCACCACCACCACAACAGCCACAACAGCAACAACAGCAACCACAGGCTCTGCACCACAGCTGCAGGCGTTTGTGAGCGACGCTGCGACACAACTTACGCCAGATACCACGAGCAGCGGTGGTAGCTTGGGGAACAACAACGACCGCATCAGTCTCTCGACCGAGGGAGGTGCAACTGCCACAACAGCGCCGCCCATGTCAAAGCAGAACCCCCATGTCACTGTCTCGCTCTGGGGCAAGGACAGCGCGCTCCACGACGAGAGCTATCTGTCGTCCAGTGAGATCAAGACTGAGTGTGCGGGGTCGAATGCCGGTGATGCGTCCAGCCGACGAGGCATCGACCCGTCAAGCCGCTCGTCAGTAGAGGTCCTCACCAGCATCAACGACGATGCCGAGGCACGCAAGGTCGAGAAGCAGAATGCCGCAGTCAGCCAATGGCTCGATTCTGCGGGCGGCGGTGATCCCGACATTCCGGGTCCGCCCAACGGCCAGGAGACTGCCTTTGAGGGTGTCTCGGCCCGTGATGTCGATCTTTGGTGGCGGACACGAAGAACGTGGAGCAGGCCGGCCGGACATATTTCACTGGCAACGGCGGGCCCCTCACTGCGACCGATTACGAGATTATGCTGAAGAGCAGCGTGTGGGAGAACAGCCCCTCCGTCTTGCCTATTGCACAGGGCTCTGCCCGCCACCAGCCTGAGACGTCACAGGCCGCCATCGAGCGGTTTGAGCGCATGTACCACGACAACGCGTCCATTGTATCGCGCGCCGCAACTTGGGGCACGCGCAGACGCAGTCTGCCCAGCATCGCCGACATTGAGGGCGTCACGAGTGGCAACTTCCTCAAGAAGTTAGCAATCAGCCGCAACGAGCCCACGCGGCGCCCCAGCATCCTCGACAACCTGCGCACCCTCGTGCGCAAGCCGAGCACCAGTCAACAGCTCAAGCGCTCACGTGGTATCCCAAGATGATGATGCCTCGTCCTATTTCGCAGACCGCAGCATCAGCGCCGCAGAGGAGGGCCGGCGCGACAGCACCAAGAGCACAGGCACGCTTGGTCTCCCGCCACGGACCCAGAGCTGGGGCAAAAACAAGCAGCCCATGCCGAGTATCAACACCGCCCTCGTCTCCATGGGCAGCAACATGGCTTCCATTGGCACGACACACACGCGCAACGGTTCCATCAGCAGACCGCATGCTGGCTCTGTCAGCCTCAGCCCTCCCCTCACATCGCCCAAGAGCCCTTGCTCAAGGTCTCCAACTCGCTCCGGCGGCCACGAAGCAAGTCTGACACCAAGGGTACTCTCGACAACTCGCAATCCAACCTGGTGCGCATGCTGAAAAAGACTGGCGGCCCGCCCGTTGCGTCTCTGGCAACAGCGAACGCCACGCCCATGTTCCCTAGCCCGACCGCCCGGTGTCCCTGCCAGTTCGCTTCCCGCGACCAGCCCTGTGCCTGCTCCTATCCAGATCCCTGCACCCGCGTCGCTGTTGTCGATCCAGATGACGAGGACGACGAGGACGACGAGGCCCTTGACGACGGCGATCTGAAGGCCGATTCTGACGAGCTTATCGACAAGATCACGCCCGACTTCGCCGGCTTCAAGGAGCTGGTGCTTGGCCTGAATCCTATGCTGGCCGGCGTCAACACGTTACCTGGTTGATCGCATTGCCCACCAGCAGATTGTGCGGTACAAGAGTCTGCTGAACAGCCGAATCAAGCACCTCAACCAGGTCAAGGGTCAGCTGTGCAATAGCGGCGCGCTGTGCATTGCCCAGGGCGGCGCGGCGGTTGTTCTCGACAGCAAGGGCGCCCCGCGTAACATCGACCCCGAGTCTGCCACATACGATGGCGAGGATGTGGACGATATTTCGTCTCCCCTGGATGGCGCGATCAACGCCGAGAGCTTCCCCAAGTACATCCCCATGCCGCCAACGACGACCCTGCCTGCTGAGTTTGAGTGCCAGCTCTGCTTCACAACAAGCGCTTCCAGAAGCCATCTGACTGGACGAAGCACGTGCACGAGGATGTGCAGCCTTTCACCTGCACATGGGATCGGTGCCGCGACCCAAGATTTTCAAGAGAAAGGCCGATTGGGTACGCCACGAAAACGAAGGCCACCGGCATCTGGAGTGGTGGACATGCGACGTGGAGGAGTGCCGTCATACGTGCTACCGCCGCGACAACTTCTTGCAGCACCTGGTCCGTGAGCACAAGTTTTAACGAGCCCAAGCACAAGACCAAGGCAGCCATCAAGAAGTCCGGCGCTCCTGATCCTACCTGGCAGCGGGTAGAGCAGTGCCACGCCGAGACCACGGCGCGGCCCCAGGACGAGCCTTGCCGCTTCTGCGCCAAGACGTTCCCGACCTGGAAGAAGCTGACGGTGCACCTGGCGAAGCACATGGAGCACATCAGCCTGCCGCTGCTACGTCTTGTGGACCGCAAGGAGGTGGAGGCGGATACTCTTATCAGCCCTGTCCAGGACCCGCCGCCGCGCACATTCGCTCCGACACGACGTACCCTGCCACAGCCGAGCCCACCATGGCATGATGGCCGACGTGTCGCCGACCACATGATGGCCGGCCAGGCACCAAACGCGGGCCTTCACCACCTCGGCCAACCGCTCGGCTATGGCCAGCCCGGTGCACAAGACCCCAACGCCTTCATGTATGCGGGTGTCGCAGCACAGGTACAATATCAGCAACCCGGCGCGACCGGCAACCACAGTTCGCCGGGCCTGGCGTTCTGCGCCGCATATGCAGAGCCTGGATGCTGCGGCCATGGACATGCAGTCTGGATTTGCCAGCGCACAGTCAATATCCGGGCCATCTACCCGTCACGAACGGTGGCTACCTCGGCGCGACCGGCAACCAGTACATCACGGACCCCGTCAGCATGGTGGACACGTCCGGCTTCTCGACCTTTGCGACGGCGAACGCGCTTGGCCTCCAGGCCCCCATGACGGGTGGCGGCCAGCTACAGTATGATGCGCCAATTGACCCATCTGTCGGCAGCGCCGGTGAGCACTTTACGCCTCAGGGCTCGGTGTCGCCGTTCCACCACTCACCGCACCAACCCCAGGGACAATTTTACGGGCAGTAGGTGTGTGGGTGAGATTGGATGATGATGATTTTGCCCTTTTTTTGGTTTTTCTCATTTCTTTACATATATATATTTCACACTTGCCTTTTCTGCTACGGCCTCTTGCCTTTCAGCCATGGGCCTGGCGTGTACAACTAGCACTACTGCCAGGAGTCTTCCCTGTCTTTTTTTGTATTTTTTTGGGCTTTTTGAGCTTTTTTCAGCTGTTTTGGCTTTTGGGTTATTGTTTTCGGACTTTCTCTTCAGAGCTTGAATTTGCGTTGCGAATATGACTTGCATACGATCAAATATGAAAGGGATCACGATATTGGACTTTGCCTATCTTGCTTTCACTCTTTTTTCTTCTCTCTGCTTCGAGTCAATCGGATTGGACCATTGGTTTCAAGCACCGTCTGGCATTCTTACGATCTTGGGCTTTTCTAGATATGGAACGTTTTACATTTTCAAACTTGCAGATGATTTCGTGTTTTTTTAAGCCTGCGTATCTCTTTGCCATTGCCAACCTGGTTTTTGGGCACCTGGGATGTTAGTCACTACGCATAACCGTGACGAGAGGCACTATCACACCGTCTCGTCCCTTCTCCTCTTTCTGTCACCTCGTCGCACCACGGTACATGCACGTGTCGACCCTTGTCGTCGAAGTTTATGCGATGAGGCTGAGTTAGAACGAGAGGTATAAACGGTTAGTAAGCTCGGCGATCATAAGTGTCGTCTGGTATCTTTTAGGTGTGGAGGGCAAAAATGATCGGTAGAACTATTTCAAAACTTTTTTTCTTTTTATTATTTTATGCAGTACTTTTAGCGAAAATATCCAAGAGAAAAAAAAGAGCCGGTCACTATTTTCTTTGCCAAAAAATAATATTTATAAAAATAAAGGCAAATAAAATAACAAAGTAAAAGCCAACTCATCTTTTATTTAAAAAAGAATGTTGCGTAAAACAGCAAAAAGCAACGTATGGGATCGGTGAGGCTCGAACTCACGACCTTAGGATATGCCTATCTTGGATAAGGCTCATACCATATATGAGACCTACGCGCTAGCCAACTGCGCCACGATCCATCTTGAAGTTGCTTGTGGGAGATTCGGCTAGCAGCATGTACTATATAGACAAGGGCATGGTCGTGCTTTTGTCTCAGGCCAACCGTAAAATACGCGCCACATTGCAATCGGACAGTCTGCACGTCGGTGACTTTTGCGGCGCAACTGTTCTTTTCTTGTTCGTCGTCCTCTCTTGCAGCATTATGGCAACCACTACCCGCCGGATCCGCGCTCGGTAAGGGCGACCGTGCGCACAGGCAGGCCGCTTGCCGTTGAAGCGACAAAATGGATAAAGAGGACAATGCGGCCATTGACTCGGAATAAAAAGAAGAAATGCGCAAGAGGAGCAAGCACGTGGTGGAATATGGGCACAGCGGTGCACATCCTGAAGCACGGTGTGTTCTTCCGTGAGGCTGTGGTGTCGTGAAATGGAGCCAATGATGCAGAATAATGAAAGGCAGGCTTTCCGTGTCATCCTTGTCTGTGACTTTGACTTTATCTCGGGCAGGACAGAGGCTTGCAGGTCACTGCGTACATGTACATGTACGCCGGTTCCTACGGAGAATGCAAGAATATCTTACTCTGCACGTGTACGGAGTACATGTACTCCGTGCTCGTATGTTAAGCCCACGCAGGAGGTGACCCAGGCTCCTGGGTTTTGTTCTGGGTTTTATGCGATGTTGCGCCTCTTGCTGCTTTGGGAGAGGAGTGGCTCTTTGTACCCTTGTCCCGAGCCAAGAGGAGACAATCCAGGGGCTGTCAATGGCAGGCTGCGAGGGCCGTGGGTGCAGGAGATGGGCGCCGCAGAACGGCAGCGAAGAGTCGAGTCTTGCACCTGCAGTGATGAGCGTCCACTGCCCACAGCGCCAGCTCGATAAGGCCTTTTCTCCTTCGTCTCGTCTGTTTCCGTTTCCGTTTCTATTTCCATTTTCATTTCATTCTCATCACGATCGACTGGGAAGCGATAGACAGAAGAAGGCCCGTTGACGGGAGGCCAGGCCATGTTGAGAGACCAGAACGAATTTCCCGGCGCGTACAGCATGATGCAAGCCACTGCATCGAATACCGACACTGCTCAGACTGCTGCCATCCAACGAAGTCGCCATTGAGGAGAGCGAAGAGCGCCATCGCCGGGTGGGTCCAAGGCCTGCTGCTTGTGGCCAATCACAGCCTCTATCTGTCCGTGGGCCCTCAACCCCAAACGCCAAACCATCCCTGCTCTCACCTGCTCGACCATTGCTGCCTTTGAACTGTTCTCCTCGTTTCAGAAACGCACTGCCCAAGCGCTGCCTGCGTTTGCGAGCGCCCCTCTATTACTCGTGCGCGCAGACAGAAGCTGGCCTCCCTCGTGTCTTGCCAAGAGCCAGCACTGTAAAATGCAGTGCTCCAGCGTATATATCCGTACTCGCACGCTGTAATACAGCTTTAAAAGTCTCAAAACGTGTATGGCAGCCCACTTTGAGCACTGTATTTATCGACTTAGTGGGTGTTCGTCGCCGCTGTTGCATCGTTCTGGCAAGCCGGGATGCCGGTCATCCAGCGTGTGAAAGTCTCGTTTATCTTCCTCTTCATTTACGAGTTTCAAACAATTTATTGACAATGTTTGTCAACTGGCATTCACCAGAGTAGAGGTGATAAGTGTGTATATCTTGGAGAGTCTCTTGTATGTAAGAGTAGGTGGACCACTTTCAGCGCTTTCTCCCATCCACTGTGCTCCAGAAGAACCCTTGAACCCTTGCTCCCGAAGGAAGGAGCCATGCACGAATGACAGACTGGCAGACTGACAAGCGAAATCCTGCAGACGGCATCCTCAGCATCTTACGTTCTTTTCCTTCTAGGTATTCTAGCGCTGTTGCCTGCGTGCATGTACAAAGTCCGTCGAGACCAGTGCTGGCTCGGTGTAAAGCTGGTCTGCTTTCTTGGACGCAGCTTCGTCTCATGGCATGATGGGCCTATGATCGACCAGCGAGAACGAGCATAAAATACTATAAAATACCAAGGAATAGTAAAAGGGACGAAATATATGTATGAGTAGGAACGGAGATCTGTCGTTCCTGGCCGTGGATCGCTTGCCGCTCTTTTGGTCCTGCTCAAAGAACGACAGAGACCCTCGGCAGGGGTTACATGGTCCCCGAGGCAGGAGAAACGGCCCATGCCCCACGACCCACGGGAGGTCAATCCGGAGGCTGAGTGTCAAGTGTAAGAGAACGAGAGTGGAAGAAGAAAAAGAGAAGGCAAATGCGTTGCTCTCTCACGCACACAATGCTTGCAGGCACGGCATGTCTGTTGCAGTTCCTAGTCTGCTTCTCTCGTCTCTCTCTCTCCTCTTTTTTTTCTTTTCTCTCTTTTTTTCTCCTCTTTCTTTCTCTATCTTCTCTCTTCTCCCGAGGATACGGTCTCCTGGAGTGTTTCGTGTAGCAGGAAGGTGGTATTGCTGCCCATGGCCTGCCGTATCTATTACAGCCATCCATGCCCCTTGTTCACCAACCCTGCAAAACTCTAAAACTTGGGGACGACTCTCCTTGCCCTGTGATTTTTGGCTTTTGCTGTCTTCCAGTCTTGGCTTTGCTTCGCACTGCTACTCCTGCCCTCCCCTCTTATCCCTTCTCCCCCCATCTCTCTTGTTTCTATCTCGTCTTGATTTTTTTCTTTGTCTCTCTTTTGCCGTCCAGAGGACACTGTCGACATCTTCGCGATCCTTTTGTTTCTGTCTGTACAGAATCCTGTGGATGGATCAAACAGCGTGATCTTGTCGTTCCTTTCCTTTCTCTTCTCTTCTTCCTTCCATTCGTTCCAGGTTGACCCTCGGCCTCATTCTGTTCTTTTCGTCCTCCCTCTTTTCTTTTTTCTATCCTTTGGTCTTTTGACTCTTTCAACATTTCTTTGATTCTTCTCTGACCATTTCGACCTTATCTTTACAATCTCTTTCTTCTCCTTGCTGGCCACCTTTTTATTGTTGACGTTTGACAATCTGTTTGTTTTCTTTGTGCTTTGTTTTACGACAGGCTTCGTTTGCATCTTCAAGCAGTCCTCCTCAACCTCGACTGCAACTGAATTTCTCATAGACTGTTGATTATTCTCTTCGAAACGTGCGCCGCCAATTATCATACAGCTTTCTCAGCCGTGGACTAATCGAACATCGACGACAATATTTTCTGATATCGACAACAACGCACAAAATTTATCGACACGATTTTATACCTCGATTCCTCGATTCCACTCTTTAATTTTCTTTTGTGTTTTTATTCTTCTACCTTTAACACTACACACAAATATGGCAGGAGACGGCCTGCGCAGGCTGGCCACGGCCGCGGCCCCTGTGCCTCTTCACCGCCGCGACAGCCGCCACCGATATCCTCCAGACGACGGGCTTCGACAACTGCGGCGGCAACAGCTCGTCCGTGACCGTGCAAAAGGTCAACATCCAGTAAACACGACAACAGACAGTCACTTTGACGTGCCGGCTCGAGCTCCCGCGTGCAGAACGTCACGGCCATCCTCAACGTCACGGCTACGGCAGCAGGTCTACGCCAACACGTTCAAGCCCTGCGCGGCCAGCAGTTTGCCACAGCTGTGCCGGTGCCGGAGGCAGCTGGGCCAGCGGCTCCCAGGCCATCCCGGCGCAGTTTGCCACCAGGTCCGGCTGATTGCGTTTGCGATCCCAGACATTGCCGCCATGGCGAAACGCTGCAGCTCGTGCCAGCGACGGCGACACCAAAGGGCGAGGACGTGGCGTGCATCCAGTCGCAGGTGTCCAACGGCAAGACGACGGAATCCCGCGGTCTCGTACGTGGCGGCCGGCGTGGCGGCGGCCTGGTGCTCAGCGCGGTGCGTGGCGCCGTGCTGGCGGGCAGCAGCGCCCTTGGCGCCGCAGGGCAGGGGCTCGTCGGCGGCGACCAGCGCCGGGGCATGGGCGCCATCAGCCCGAGCTTTGGCGAGGTGTTTGGCTGGTTCCAGGGCATGGCCATGAACAGCATGCTGTCGGTCAACTACCCGCAGGTGTTACCGCAGCTTTGCCAAGAACTTTGGCTTCTCGACGGGCCTGCTGCCGTGGACGACGATGCAGATTGCCATTGACAACTTCCGCTTGGCCACGGGCGGCAACCTGACAACGACAGCGTGCAGTTCCTGCAGAACGCCACGCTCGTGTTCCCCGACGGCACGACCGACACGCCTTTTTTCGTCGTCGTCGTCGTCGTCGCTGGGCCTCCGCCTTGCCCGCAGCATCCTCGAGAGCCCCGCGTCCACGCGCTCGACCGCCGCGCACACGCCCTGCTCCTGCGCGAGATCCAGACCAGCATCAACGGCACGGGCGCGGCTGCGCTGTCGTCGACGACCAACGGCACCACTGCCGACGCGTCGGGCGCTGCCAACACTGTGCGCGTCGCCGTCTCGGGCATCCGCGCGTACGTCGAGGAGCTGAGCATCCCGTCGGCCAGCACGTTCATGACGGTGCTGCTCATTGTGGCCATTGTCATTGCCGCCATCACCGTCGGGATCCTGCTGGTCAAGGTCGTGCTCGAGGCCTGGGCGCTCATCGGCCGGTTCCCCGAGTCCTTGGCCGGATTCCGGCAGCACTACTGGCGGTCGATTGCGCGCGCCATCACGACGCTGATCCTGCTGCTGTACGGCGTGTGGGTGCTCTACTGCATGTTCCAGTTCACGCAGGGCGACTCGTGGGCGGCCAAGGCGCTGGCGGGCGTTCACGCTGGGCCTGTTCACGGGCGTGCTCGCCTTCTTCTCGTTCCGCATCTGGTACAACGGCGCAGAAGCTGACGGACGAGGAGGGCGACGCGTCGGCCTGTACGACGACAAGAACATCTGGCCAAGTACAGCCTGTTCTACGAGTCGTACCGCCGCCAGTACTGGTGGGTGTTTGTGCCGGCCATCCTGTACATGTTTGCCAAGGGCGTGGCGCTGGCGGTGGGCGACGGCCACGGCATGGCCCAGACCATTGCACAGCTCGCCATTGAGAGCGTCATGCTGGTCCTGCTGCTTCTGGAGCCGGCCCTACGAGCGCCGCTCGGCAACGTCGTCAACATCCTGATCCAGGTCGTGCGCGTCCTGTCGGTCGTCTGCATCTGCTGTTTGTCGAGGAGTTTGGCATCGCCGAGACCACGCAGACCGTCGCCGGCGTCGTGCTCATTGCCGTGCAGTCGGCCCTCAGCGGCATCCTCGCGCTGCTCATTGCCTGGAACGCCATTGTGGCCTGCGTCAAGGAGAACCCGCACCGCAAGCGCCGCAAGGAGCTCGAAAAGGCCCGCAACACCGACAACCTGACGCCCTCGACGCGCGCAACTCGCTGCTGCTCCAGGCCGCGGCAAAAAGTCTGTGATTGACGACGACAAGAGCAGCAACAACAACAACAGCAGCAGCAGGGACGATATCGAGACGGGCAGCGTGTCCGACGGCGGCCGGTGGTCGGAAAAGAACATGGCTATGGCACTGTCGGCCTCGAATGCAGCGGCGTTCCAAGCTCATGCCGGCCACTGCCACTGCCACCACCACCACCACCGCTGCATCGTCCACAACTCGTCGTTCCTCGCATGCCCCCCTCGCGCCAGGCCTCGTCCGTGGCATTCAGCACGCTGTCCGCCTCGTCGGGCGCGGTCCTCATCGGCCTCGCCCCGGAACCGCCCCTCAGCACCCGGCCACTCACGCCCGGCAACGGCGTCAGCGCTCCCAACTTTTCGTCAAAGCTGCAATACGGCGGCAATGCCTCCCGGAGCAGAACCCGCAATGACGGTGACCAGGGCGGTGAGAGCTTGCTCGGCAACATGGCGCCATGGGCGAGTCGGACCCGGCAGTCTATATGCAACAGCCAACTCTGCGAACCAGGGTATGGACAACAGCAACGCAAGGGGGCCACCGTCTCGCGGCAGACGTACGGAGGCAATGGCCAAGGCTACCGGCCCGGCAACGGCTTATGGCAACGCCCCAACGCCCAGCGCCGCAGCAACACGTACTCGGCCTTCCCGGCCCAGCAGCAGCAGCCACAGCAGCCGTACTACAACGGAGGGAGCAATGGACAATATTACATGAACAGAAAGCCAGCCACCCAATGGGTATGGCAACTATAAGGCAACTATGACGGCAACTATGACGGCAACTTTAACGGCGGATATGGTCCTCGTTACGGGCCGCCAAGGGGATACTGAGGGACAGCATGGCTCTTGACATTTTTTTCTCCTTTGTCTTCTCACTGTTCACTATATGTCCCCATTCCACCCATTTCCACGAGTCCTCATGTCCACATGTACTATACGATGCTGAAGAGCCCACACGACCACCAGAGCCCCAATTTATTATGTTTGTCTGTCATCATGCGTGTAAGTAGTAACCAACGAGAAGTTGGCTGTAAAGATAATGGCGAGAGAGAGAGGAAGAAGGACGGCAACCAACGCAGTCACATATTTTTCATTCGAGTTACCTAAAAGTTGCAGATGCATGGTATTATTTTGTTCACCGAATAGCCACAGCTGCCCTGCATCGCCGACAAATTCCCCGAAGAAACCCCATTATCTAACCAGTAGGGACAGCTGGGGAGTGCCGTCAGCAGTCTTTTCTTTCTTTTTCTTTTTCTTTTCTTTTTTCTCGTTTTCTCGTTTTCTCGTTTTCTCTTTCTTTCTTCGTTTCTTTTCTTCTTCTTTCTTCTTCCATCTCGCTGTCTTTCTCGTCCGGCGGTATTATTCGGTCGGCGAAATACCGCCCAATTACTTAAAAAGATGCAGAATGGCACTTTCGAACGGTCAGCCGCAGAGTTACAATAACTTGTAAAAGACGACGACTTTGCAATGGCAGACCGCCACCGGCTGCCATGTTTACTTTGACGTCACCGCTAGTTGGTCATGTATTTCCTAAGCAAAGCCTCCAGATTTCAGCGATAGTGGACAGTGCTTTCGCTTATCGGGCAATTTCAGCGGGACATAGGCTTCGACACCCTGGGAACGCTAGCCCCGGCAGAAGGCCAGGCGCCAAACAGGCAAATGCGGGATCGACGCAACCACAAAGCGCAAAGCTCACTGACACGCCACGAGACGCGGGAAAGCTCTTTGACGACTGTGCCTGACGCATTAGCTGCAGTTCTTAGCTTTGGATGCTTTCCAGAGGTTCCTTCTTTTTTTTTCTTTCCCCTTTTCTTCCTTTCTCTTCAATTCCTTTCACCATGTCCTCGCTTAGCATGGGCTTTGGCTTGCAGCCATTCTTGGCCGGCTCGGCGGTCGATGGGAGACACGACGTCACAGCAATCCGTGGAAGAAGAGCGGCCAGATTGCGCAGGCTCCCATGAAAAGCCTCATCACAAACCTTCATCCCCTGCATTCGTGAAGCTATATCCGCGACAGAAACCCAATCTAGAAGGAGGAGGCGTCAGCAGCAGATCCGCCTCGGCACCTCCTTCGTAGGGCCTCGTGCTCTTCCGTTGCCCTATTGCAACCGTTTTGCCGGCCGCGCCTTCCCTCTGCAGCTACAGGGAAGCAAACTGGGCAGCTTCCCCAAAGCGTAGTCCCCGCAAAAGTGATATCACTTCTGTAAGTACCCTGTACCCCGTAGAATCGTAAGACCGTGCATAGCATTGCATGTTTGCCACGAGCTGGCGCATGCAGCGGATGCAGACTCGTTCCGCTACGCATGCCACCCTCGACGGCCCTTCCACGGCCCAGGCGCCCAGGCGCCTGGAAAGCCTGACGATCACCTCCCCCCTTTCGAGCCTCGTTTTGCGGCCTTCTCGGCCTTCTTCCTGGTGCACGATATAGGGCTACGACTTGGCCCGCATCTTCGCCCTGGCATTCCTGTTTTTGTCTCTTACCGTCGTTCCTAGTTTTCGGCTTCCCTTCTTTCAACGGTGACATCGTACTTGCGCCTCGCCGTCTCGCCTCTCTATATATTGGGCGTTGGTTCACCTAGCTCATTGGTTCGCGCCTCCCTCTCCTCCTCTCTTACCAATCGCCCATCCCACTAACAAGGTCCAGCCACCAGTTACATAATAACAGTCGCAGGTGCCTTCCCCGTTCAGGAACCAGATTTGGCGTTGCTCCTTCCCTTTGCTCATCCCGCCCCCAGAGGAATGTTCGTGCCAGCTCTCTTATGGCCCGCTTTCTGGTTTCGCATCGCATCACCCCAAATCAACATTGTCAACTGCACATTTATCCGGCCTCGCCCAACGCCCCCACCCACGCCTCTGCGAGATGACCGCTGCCAGGTCTCATCGTCGGGGCGCGGCCCCTCTCCCAGAAAAGACTCGCCGCCATAGCTGCGGGGTCTGCCCCTGGCCCGCCAGCCTGGCCCGTTCAAACAATGCTCAATCATTGCCCCCTGCGACTGCCCTCACTGCTAGGCGAAATCCTAAGGGGAGCTTGTGCGCCCTTTTCGACTAAAAGACCCTTTGTCGAATGTAAGTGAGGAGCTCGTAAGACTACGAGGGTGGTGCGAGAAGAGTTGTGTGCTTTCTTGCTTTGTGCTTTGTGTTGACTTGTGCTTTATGCTTTACAGCCAGCAGGCCCACGTCCCCGCCTCTGGACGAGGTCATGGCGGGCGTTCAACAACTCACCCAGCGCTGAGCAACAACACGGAGCTCAACGACTTCCTCAGCACCTATTTTGCCGCGGCCGGCGGCGAGCTCGACAGCGTGTCCGCTCGACCAGCTGACCACCAACGCCACGTTTCTCAACAAGATCAACGGACACGGTCATCCACCAGTTTTGTCCAAAAGGTCATTGACATCTGGCCCGACCTGACGCGCCAGTACACCGGCAAGACAGCAACACCAGCCTGTACCGGGCTGCCAGTCCAGCTTCGTGCCCGTCAACCGCACTTTGTCGTGGCCGGCGGCCGCTTCCGCGAGCCCTACTACTGGGACTCGTACTGGATCGTCGAGGCCTGCTGCGCACCGGCGGCACCTTTGTCAACATCTCGCTCCAACACTATTGAGAACTTCCTCGACCTCGTCGACCTCTACGCTTCGTGGCCCAACGGCGCCCGCGTCTACTACCTCAACCGCTCACAGCCGCCGCTGCTGTCGCAGATGATCCGCGTCTACATCGAGCATACCAACGACACGAGCGTCTTGCAGCGTTGCCGTGCCGCTGGCTCATCAAGGAGCACGATTTCTGGACGGCCAACCGCTCAGTTTCGGTCAGAGCACCGAATAAAAGACCTACACCTGAACCGGTAACCTTTCTCTCTGCAGCCCCCTCCACATTTTCGCATGCCTGTCATTTGTCAATCTGGCTTTCTGCCAATGTACGCAATACTAATTGGTTTTATTTTATTTTATTTTTCAGGTACTCTGTGCTCAACAACCAGCCACGGCCCGAGTCGTACTCGAGGACTACGTCAGTGCCAACAACAAGTCGTACTACTCGGCTAATGGCTCGGTGTACCCGGAGACCCAGCCACTGAATGCTTCACAACAGGCGGCTCTGTACGCTCAGCTGGCCAGTGGTGCCGAGTCCGGATGGGACTACGGCACGCGCTGGCTGGCCCGGCCTAACGATTCGGCCACCGACACCTACTTCCCCCTGCGCTCGCTCAACATTAACAACCTGCTTCCCGTCGACCTCAACTCCATCCTGTACTGGAACGAGATGACCATTGGCAGCTTCCTGAACACGACTGGTAACGCCACGGGCGCCGCACAGTGGGTAGCTTGCCGCCGCCAACCGCAGCGAGGCCATGTCTGCCCTGATGTGGAACGAGACACTCTTCAGCTACTTTGACTACAACATCAGCTCCAGCGCCCAGAACATCTACGTGCCGCGCGATAACACCACGTCCACAGCCGAGGAGGAAACAGCACCGCCGGGCTACCAGGTGCTGTTTGATGTGGCCCAGCTATACCCCTTCTGGACCGGCGCCGCACCGGCGTGGCTCAAGGAGGACCCGCTGGCCGTCAAGCTAGCATTTGCGCGGGTTGAGAAGTACCTGGACACGACCACAGGCGGGCATCCCCGCAACCAACCTGGAGACAGGCCAGCAATGGGACCAGCCAAACGTGTGGCCTCCTCTACAGCACGTTCTCATGCAGGGTCTGCTGAACACGCCGCCAACGTTCGGTGTCAACGACACAAAACTACCAGGAAGCTGCAGGAGTTGGCCCTGCGCCTCGGCCAGCGCTAACCTGGACTCGACCTTTTGCACCTGGTACGCAACGGGCGGCTCGACCTCGGTGACGCCGCAGCTAACGGCCTCGACTTCTTCCGACAATGGCACCATGTTTGAAAAGTACACGTACAACTCGACCAACGGCGCTGGCGGCGGCGGCGTAGTACACCGTGGTCGAGGGCTTTGGCTGGTCAAACGGCGTGCTCCTCTGGACGGTGGACACCTTTGGCAACAACTTGACGCGGCGCCCAACTGTGGTAACATCACGGCTGCCAACGTGACGCCCGGCAAGCGCAGACGCGACGTCAGAGCTCGCGCAGCGGAGGGGAGCGGACTGAACCGCCGGTCACGGCCGCCGAGCGCCGTCCAGCTCGATCCTTACGACGCCGCCTGGATCAAGATGTTTTGGACGGAACCAGGCATGATTCTGTTTTGTATTTTTGTAGCTTTACAAAAGTACGAGTACTTGATTTCTGTGTCTCTCTTGTGGTTAGTTTAACTCGGCTTGGTGTCACGAGAAAACAACCAGTGCACAGACGGCAGGGTTACTTTTTTTTGTCTGTTTGAGCATGATAACGTTTCATATGATATTAAAGCTTCTTTTTTAATAACCCACATTTGTTCTATTATCCTGTGGCCTCGATATCCGACGCAATCAGGCCGTAGACGATGACGTCCTGCATGACGCCGTTCTTGATCACAGCCTGTCGCCGCACACCCTCGCGCACATAGCCGGCCCGCTCCAGCACTTTTGCAGATGCCAGGTTCTCGGCGTACACGCCTGCCTCGATGCGCCGCAGCGGCTGGCCATCCTTGGTCAGCTGGCCGCTCGCCGGCGACAGCGCCCATCGTCCGAGACCCGCTGCCACTTCTGTGGCCAGGCCGCGGCCCCAAAAGTCTTTGCCGATCCAGTAGCCAATCTCGCGGCTGTACCGGTCGGTGCCGTCGGCGCTCATGGCCCGCAAGCCTGTGCCGCCGACAAACGTGCCGTCCAAAAGACAGATGGCGAGGTTCACATCGGGCGAGGGTGCTAAAGGGGCCCGTGTTTTGAGCGGGAGCGCCTCACTGCCGTCGCTTCCGCCTTCTCCCGCTGGCGGCGGCGGCAGGCCCTCGACGTTGCAGATGCGCAGCCATGCCAGGCCGGCTTCGCGGTCGTACGGCGAGGGAAACGCGTCGCGCATAAAGCGGACAATGTCGGGGTCGTTGGCGGCGGCGCACATGGGCTCGAGGTCCGAGCATGGTAGGGCCGGAGGACGCAGTTGGCGAGCCGAACCACGGGCGTCGTGGGGAAGACCTCGTCGGCCATCTTCAGAGGGCGGCGCAAAATAGGTAAAGCAAAAGCGCAAGTGTCTTGTACGCGATGCTGGGATGACACCGAGTTGAAGATGATTACCTTTTGTTTTATTCGAAAAGTTTATGAATTGGCAGTTGAGTCATCCGGCATCATGTCATGTGTCACCAGGACATTCGATACGGTGCCAGCTTAAAGTGTAGACTGCAGCCAGTATTACCGCCGATCATTGCGCCGTTTTACAGCAGCACCGATAGCAAAGAGAGAACGAGCACATATGCATGTACGAAGCAAGTCGCCATCACATCCGCTGGTCTTTTGCTGATACAGAAAAGCCACCTTCCTAGACGGGTGTTAATTAACACGGGCCCTGTAGCGGGGGAAGCCTCGAGCCGTACTCGTACATAGCCCCCTAAAGGGTAGCGTTCTCCAGCGCTCCAGAGCACGGATAATCCAATGGCCGTGTTCCGTGCCCAGGCGCTCCTTCCCCAGCCGCAGGCCAGCCGCGAGTGGTTCCTGGCCTTGTCCCAAAGCGGGAGCAGAGTGGAGCCCGTCTTGGAGAGCAGCGCCAGAAAGCAGTCAAGGCGGAAGTCGTACTCAATACTGAGTAAAACGTGAAGGTGGCCTTTTTCTCTTTGTCCTGCAACCCTGGCCGACCAGCGGACCCCTTCGAAACCCCCTTCGAACGCATTCTCGACTCTCTCTCCGAGCTGCATTGTCGACAGAGGCAGAGACGAACGAGAGGTTCACTATTTTTTTTGTGTTGCCATTGCCCTCGTGCATTCTTTTGACTGTTGGCCTTTGTCTCTTTTTGTTGGCCTTCTTTTTCCGAATTTATTGATTGCTTCCATTCCTTTTCTCCCGACGTGCTTTCTTCAGCACAAGGGATTGCGCGCAGTCGCCCAGCGTTACGATCGTCGGTTTTCTCGACCCTGCCCTTCCTTTCTGCGCATCGCGAGCCAATTAACCTCGACTTCCATCCCCACGACACGCTCCCGACCTCTTCCCCATCTTCAACAACAACAACAACAACAACAACGACGAGACAACCACCATGTCTGCCAAGTCCGGTTCACGAGGCTTGATGCCTTCACCAAGACGGTCGAGGATGCCGCATCCGCACCACGTCCGGCGGCATTGTCACCATCGTGTCGCTGATCGTCGTGCTCTACCTGGCTTGGGGCGAGTGGCTCGACTACCGGCGGATCGTGGTGCACCCCGAGCTGGTCGTCGACAAGGGCCGCGGCGAGCGCATGGAGATCCACCTCAACATCACGTTCCCCAAGATCCCCTGCGAGCTGCTGACGCTCGACGTCATGGACGTATCGGGAGAGCAGCAGCACGGCGTGCAGGCTGGCGTGCGCATGGTGCGCCTCAAGCCGCAGCACGAGGGCGGCGCCGAGATCGAGACCAAGGACCTCAACCTGCACGCGGCCGACGAGGTCGCGACGCACCTGGACCCGGACTACTGCGGCCCCTGCTACGGCGCCCAGGCGCCGCCGCACGCCTCCAAGCCGGCTGCTGCAACACGTGTGACGAGGTGCGCGAGGCGTACGCGGCGTCGTCGTGGGCCTTTGGCCGCGGCGAAAACGTCGAGCAGTGTCTGCGCGAGCACTTTGCCGAGCGCCTCGATGAGCAGCGCCATGAGGGCTGCCGCATCGAGGGCGGCCTGCGCGTCAACAAGGTCGTCGCAACTTCCACATTGCGGCCCGGCCGCAGCTTCAGCAACGGCAACATGCACGTGCACGACCTCAAGAACTACTGGGACATGCCCGTCCCCAACATGCACTCGTTTACGCACACGATCCACTCGCTGCGGTTTGGCCCGCAGATCCCCGAGACCATTGCCAAGAAGCTGAGCGGCGGCAAGGCCTCGAGTGCGCTGCCCTGGACCAACCACCACATCAACCCGCTCGACGGCGTCGTGCAGGAGACCATTGACCCCAACTTCAACTACATGTACTTTGTCAAGATTGTGCCCACGTCGTACCTCGCGCTCGGCTGGGAGAAGACGTTCCGCGGCTACATGCACGACGACCGCTCCTCGGACTCGGGCTCCGACGTCGGCTCGTATGGCCTGCTCGCCGACGGCAGCGTCGAGACGCACCAGTACTCGGTGACAAGCCACAAGCGCAGCCTCCAGGGTGGCGACGATGCCGCCGAGGGCCACAAGGAGCGCCTGCACGCCCGCGGCGGTATTCCCGGCGTCTTCTTCAGCTACGTAAGTGTGGCCTCTTTTGCGCGTGTTCTTATTTTTCGTTTGTATTCTCGACTAACACTTTGGGATTCTCTTTTTGTCTTTTTCTTCTTCTTCTAGGACATTTCACCAATGAAGGTTGTTAATCGCGAGGAGCGCGCCAAGACGTTTGCTGGCTTCCTGGCCGGTCTGTGTGCCATTATCGGCGGTACGTTGACGGTGGCCGCTGCCGTCGACCGGACCGTGTTCGAGGGTGCGACCCCGGCTGAAGAAGCTGCGGTCCAAGGACATGTAAATGGCGATGATGGCTGTCGAGCAAGGCGACATGCCCCCCAAAAGATAAGGAAGCGTACGAAAAGGTCTGTCTTGGTGTCGTTCGAAGGCGGGCGTGGTGCATCTGTGTTTTGTGTTTGTGTCTCGAGTTTCTGTGCTTTTGGCAGTTTGCATTCCCCGAGGAGTTTTGGCTGGGATCTATTTCATATATTATTGTTCTCTGTCGTCGTTCGTATATCGTACATTTAAAGAACAAAGTCTTGCTATTTTGCAACAAAAATAAGCTTCAGACGGTTGAAGACTGGCATGCTTTGGGAGCGAAACACACCGTTCATATTGTAAGGGGCAACATACTCGCAAGTATCAATCACCACAAGCACATAAACTGAGGCCAGCCCTTGTACAAGTGTACATGTACATGTACATTACATGTACTCCGTACGCCGTAATATTTTCCGTTAGCTGATCGAGCTGCTGCATCTCAAAATGGGATCTTCCTTTTGCATACCCTTGTTGTTTCCCATTCTCCTATCAGCGTCGTCCATGCCCACAAAACAAGCTGAAACAGGTTTTCTTATTTTTATTTTAAAAGAGCCATTCCAGTGGCCGCCTCAAACCTTGGTTTTCAGTTTCCTCTTTGGCCTACCTCGAATATTAGCGACGAGACTGTCATTGGACGGAGCAAAGATGCCAGCGTATTGCACGGCAAATTAGAGAGGACGCCGTGTGCTACATGTTACGAGTACTCGTATACGAGTACGTATTTCTGTCCATCAGAGGTACTACGGCCGCTCGTGTTCCCAACGACAAATTTACACCAATTTACAATGATCTCCACGCATCTGTTCATCTCGTCAGTCGTCTATCGAGCTCGTGTTTGGCTCCAATGAGTGAGGTTCATCTCGATGGGTCTAGAACCAGCCACGGGCCTTTTTGCTTGCGAGCTTGCGAGGGCGCCGTATTTCGGAGTGCACGAACCAAATCTCGTGTTCTCGAGCAGTCTGCTCTCGTGCGCATCTTCGTTCCAGGCCCGGCTGCTATCAACGGAAAACCTACTCATGTGTAAATGAACATGCACATGCATCTGATGTGGCCCTTGCATCCGCTAACTTTGATCCGGTCAAGCCTCCAACCGTTGGCGTTGCGTTTTCATGTTTTCATGTGTTCTTCTGTCCGTTTCCGTTTGATTTTATCCCCACTACTCTGCAATCCCTGCAACTGGTTCTGCGTTATCTTCAAGAGGACCGTGGCCAGCTTTCTAGTCTTTCCCTCCTCTTCTGGTGACGAAATACAGCTCAAATGCCCGTGGCACAAGCCTGTGTCGGGGGGGGGGGGTTCTGCGTGCATATGCATGCAGTACAAGAGGCGTGCGCAGTCGTTTCTTGCTTCTTCTATATGTCTTTTTTCTTTTCTTTTCGCTCGACGCTGGCCCGTTGCTCTGGTTGCTCGTGGTTTGCCAAAAAGCTATTATGAGTATGACTTTTTTCGTCTCTTCTTTGGGGAGTTAATAGCCCGCTGACTGGCTCCTGCCGTAAGAGGGGTGGGCGTACCTGCGTCACTGAAAATAGCCCCACTAGCCTTTCCTCTTTTCGGGGCAATTCCACCCAATAAACGCTGCCCCTGCCGACTGGTTCCTGCTGCCAAAATTAAACATAAAAACATATTTCAGCACTGCAGAGGCACCAGACGATGCCCAATGCCAATGACAATGCCAATGCCAGTACGGAGTATCGTCGTACTCTCATCAGAACGGAGATTTGCTGGAGATAGTGTCTCCCCCTCTTTGCCCTTTGCCCTTTGCTCTCTCCCCTTCCCTTCGCCCTTTCCCCTTTCGCCCACCTCGGCCCCTCCTGCCTCTTCAGAGCTGAGACGGGGTCGCGTTGCATTGTGTCGCTCTTGCCGGCAATGCTTGCCACAGGTACGACGGGGCGTTGAAAAAGAATTCTCCTATTTGCCTTGGCGGGAGAGGCACGCTGTGAGCACGCTATTGCGCCTGCCACGTAACGCCTGTCACACTTGCCCCGGCGGTCTATGGCTCTATATTTATCTTTTGCCCCTGAAGCCGCTCCTGCTTTGGCGGGCGTCCCGCTGCCAACAGACCAACAGGGCCCAGTTGCAAACGGTCAGAACCAGTGCCATGCGCTGTTTACTATGAGAGAAGAACCGGCAAAGCGAGACATTGCCATTGCATTGCTCCGTCTCCAGATGCATCTGCACGGCTTGGAGCGACACCGGCAGCCGACTTCTCAAGGCCCTCTTAATCATGGCTTCCGCATACAAGTACTCCTACGTTCTCGAGGCTCTCCAGAAGACGCTCTAATAGCGCACCGAAGACCAAGTCTCAACGGCGTGTTTTCTCCTCGTATCTTACATGCGCATGTATTATTACGGAGTACTCGTAGATACCTGGCCCCATTCTCTTGCCCAATGCTCGTGACCTGATTTGCCGGCGCCTCCTTTTCTCCACGGTCGTTGAAAAGACCCTTTGGCCCTTCCTCTTTCCCTGGACGCTATTTTCGGCGCTCCTGCCCAAGTGGGGACGCTGGAGACGAAATTATCCCAGCGTGCCCTCCACAGCAAGGTCACAAAGGCCACTTCCTTCCCTGTCTGTGCCTGCCACAATATGCATCTCTTGGCTTGCTGCAATGCACCCCGTATTGCTCCCGTCGCCCCTTCCCTGTCTGCCCACGCAGGCGCCGTTGAAACGCGCTTTCCCGGGGCCCACTCTCTCAATTTTGCCGGTTTTCTGTTTTCTTGGCTGCCCTGGGCTGCGTCCTGCATCGCTCTTCCCTGTTGCGATCGTCGTTTCCACCCTCACACTGGCCTTGCCACAACAGTCTTGCCACAGCCCTCCCAACTCTCCAGTGCCGTTTCTCCCTTTTCCTCTCGCTGTTTCTCCCCCTCGCCAACCACAACCAGCACCTGTCCTGGCATCGACATTTCTCTGATCGACCGCGTGCCACGGCCAGAGCACATGCAAGACATACATTGCAGCGGCCGAGTGAAACAGCCACACGCCCAGGCACACTGGACAAAACAACCACAAAACCAAAACCACAATAAACACTGTCGAGAAATCGGAAATCGAGAAATCGAGATAACGTCAAAACGTCCGTTTGCCATTGACATTCCAGCGCCCACGGCGTCATGCGCTGCACTGCACCCCTGGCACTCCTTGTCTGACCTTGCGCCCTGACTGGCATTCTGCACCTCGTCACCAACACGCCTGCCAGCGTCGCGCTCGTTGGCTGCCCCTCGCCCCCTTCTCTGTTTCTGTTCTTCACTCTCGCCTTCGTTTTTTGTCGTCTCCCCCCTTTTCAAAGATCGTCGTGACCAACGCTCCTCTCATTCCTTCCCTCTACCACCTCTGCTCTTCCGTTCTGCATACTCGTCCCTCCCCCTGCCTCCCCTTGCTCGGTCGCGCTCCCAATCCGACCAACAATACCACCCTCGAGGTTATTGCCTTTCGGCCCCTTTCCTCGTCCCATTCTCCCTCTCTGTCTACTCCGTAAGTAATACTGAGTATTGAATACCGGTACGGCCTGCGGAAGAAAGAAGCTCGACCTTGGTTGCATTCTTCTTTTTGTCGTCTTTTTTGTGGTTCTGTTTTTTGTTCTCTCTATTCTTCTCTGCACGTTCGTCGCTTTTTTCCCTTCCCATCGACTGCCAACCTTGCCTGCAACTGATCTGGCATTGTCTGTCCCTGTTCGCTCGCGCCCTCAAACCAAAATCGCCTTTCCCCTTGATTCACGAGGTGCTCGACAGCCACCATCAATTTCGCCTCATCGCCTCATCGCCTCATCGCCCTCCTATCGTTTGTCCGCCCGTGATACATGTGGTCGACCAATTTCTCTTCGCTCTCTCCTCCATCGTCTCTTTGTCTCATTGCTTAAAGGGTGTAGCAACCCGCAGTCGGCCACCGCTTGCCCATTGAGATCATTCCTCTACAAATCCGACACCAAGTAGCACCCTACAAACCACATCCGATCACGATCCAATTCGCTGGCCGCTTGCCAAACACAACGCCCGCAGAACAGCCCGCGGGACAGGCCAACGTTTACCTATCCCTCAATATTGCTCGTCGGCTTCTTTTCTCGCACGCGCCTCGCGGCAGCCTCCCCGATCCTTTTACCTCTTCGCCTCTTTCTCCTTGATACACGTTATCGTCATCAATTTACCCCCGTGCCTTGTCCTTGCACCTGCAACCCGAATGAGGTGCAAAAGGGAGAATCTGGACGACATTGATCTTTGACGCACCACGCTCGCTTGGATCCAACTTGTTCTTTTTTTCCGCGCGTCGATCCTGCATTATTCGACGGCATTCTCCCGTGTCCATCTTGCCTTCTTCAGTGTTTGGCCTGACCTCGTCCTTTCATGCGGCTGCCACCGACCCATCATCCTCTGCAAGCCAACCTCGCATCATACACGTTCTCGTTCGCTGGTTGGTACTAAGATCCAGATCGAGCACATTTTCGACGTTTTGAGGCGTCTTGCACAACATACGTCAAAAAAACACGCGCTCTTGGGCAAGCCACAACCGGGCGTCATCGACACTTTTTCCTGATTTGACAGCGACACGCCTCTATGCATCATTCGTTGCATCCACCGTTCGTCTTTCCATTTCCTCCATCTATTTTTGTCTCTTCTTTCGCCCATAGCCCAGTCCGTCGCCCTTGCGCCGGCGACTGCGCATTTTCTTTGACGTCGCCGTCACTCCTTATTAGCTGGTGCAGGACGCTTTCAGCTGGTTTGGACAAGGCGCATGCGAACCCAGACCACGTCGAAACCGAGCGGGCGACACTGACATCCTTCTGAGCTTCCTTCCCTCTCTCTTCCCCATTGAAGGCTGTTACTTTCGGCCAAGTCCAGCTTCGACACGGTCTTTTCTTTTCTTTTTTTCTCTTTTCTTCTTCCCTTCTCAACTGTCCATCTACCGACTTCCCCCCTCGTTCACGGTATCCCTTTCTACTGAACCATAACACGCGAAACGCTTCACACTCCACAGGCAATCAATTATGTCTGCTCCAAGACCGAATTTTATCGACTTGCGGTCGCAGTCGCAGCATCTGTCTCACGGCCACTCAAGTCACCCGCATGATTGTCGCCGGCGATGTCCCGCCAGAGCTGTCGCCGCTCGATTGCGTTTGCCCTTCAGAAGCCGCATGCTGGCAAAGCAGCTGGAGGAAAAGTGCGAAAGCCGACAAGCGAGTGAGCCGCTTACCGCCATTGACAACATCCAGTCCCTCGTTCCTGCAGGGTCGCTCAGATTATTTCCGCTCGCTGTCTTACGACTCGTACTCCGACAACGATAACGGCGGGGACTCGTCAAACAACCTGAATCAGCCACAGTCCTCAGTATCTTCTCAGCCGATAACGCCAACCGGCTTTGGCTCCACGCCCGAGGTGGAGGAGCCTGCTGTGCGACCCCGGTCCATGCACCCACGGATGAGCCGCATCCCTGCCACGCCAGATGAAGAAGCCGGCCCGCCGCCCGTCCCTGCATACGCACGTGAGCGCGAGAAAGGCTGATGCGGGCACGGTCACGGATTGATTTTGACGAACTCGAGGAGGAGCAGCAAGGGCAAGAACAGGAGCCAAGTTTGTTCGGAGCGCGGAGAGAACGCTCGCCCTCGCCGCTGGCAGACGATGCATTTGAGACACAGCAGCACGCAGAATCTACTCCATCACCTGTGGAGTCTGAAGCCACTCCCGGCGTCACCGTCGCGCAGCAGCCGTCACAGATTTTGCAGCCTTTTGCGGAACAGACGCAGCGGTCAGCCTCGTCACAGGACTTGCGGTTGCGCCAGTTGACACCCGAGCCACCGCAGGCTGCACAGCCCAAGTCGAAGCACAAACCTGCCACCGCTCCAGCAGACGCTCCCCTACCACCAGATGCAAACCGCACAGCCTTCGCCTTACACCCCTTCCGGCCTGAACCCTTTACGCAGTCGCCTGAGAAACACCCGGCGCTGAGGAGTCCGTACGACCCTTCGTTTGGCGGCCTTGCCCCACCGCGATCTCTGTTTCCCAAGCGATCCTCGAGCATTCTGTCTTCGTCTCTGGAGACGACAGACGAGGATGGTCCCGGCGCCGCCATGTCCTCGTCTTTTCCACTCTTTGGGCGGTGCGCCCGAAAGCTGTCCGGTGCAGTGGAATGAGTGCATGATCTCACCGGCTATGGATCCTTCCACAGATCACCCTCGTTTGGGTCGGACATGTCCGCGCCGCTGCCTCGCCCGTCGTTTAACTTTTCCCGCCCGCTCAGTCGCGTTGGTACCCCGGGCCTCGAGAGCCCTGCGCGCCAGGCGTCCTCCGACAGCCACACGTCTTACAGCCAGTCCTCTCTTGTTCTCGCCGACGACAGCGCCAACACCCCCGTCAGCATGCATAGCGAGGGCTTTCCCGACCCTTCTCTGTCATCGTTAGCGGCACAGGAAGGTGCCAACCCGGGAACATCAGCCTCATACATCTACTCCAGGTTCACTTTGCCACGGGGCAAGGTGCTCCAGCGGTCGTCATCACAGGTGCCTGACAACACGATGCCCCCTTCGATGATGTTGGAGCAGTCGATGGCGCCGCCAAACAGCATGCACACCCTTCCTCTCGGCGGCCAAGCTCCGCCATCCCCACCCACGCGCCCGTCGAGCTCCAGCGGCGGCTCGTTTGCTCGCCCGTCCCTGGAACGCACCAAACTCAGCATCGAGGTCCTGGCGCCTACGTCCCAGCCTTCGCCCAACCCCAGCCGGCCTTCGACCGAGGGTGGACGCTCTTTCGAAGAGACCCGCGGCCGGACACTGGTGTCCAATGTGCACGAGCAGCCACCCTCTCGTGGCCGGACGCCCATGTCTGTTACAACGACAAACACTGGCGGAACGACCGACTCAAACAGCACAATCAAGCCAAAGTCAATGCACTCGCTCGTGTCTGCTGCAGACATACCCGCCGATGAGCATGTTGACAAGGCCATTGCGCTCCATGAGCAAGGCCAGCTGAACGAGTCAACATACCATTTGCGCCATGCCGCCCGCCAAGGCCACCCGACAGGCATGCTGCTGTATGCCCTTGCGTGCCGCCACGGCTGGGGCATGCGTGCGAGCCCGAGAGAAGGTGCTGAGTGGCTGCGCAAGGCGGCAGACTGTGCGAGCATTGAGATTGCCGACGACGAGGCACTCATGAAGGAGGGCAAGAACGTGAACCCGCTGGAGCGCAAGACGCGCAAGGCCCAGTTTGCACTTAGCATCTACGAGCTGGGTGTCAGCTACATGAACGGATGGGGCATTGAGCAGGACAAGGCGCTTGCCCTGCGCTGCTTTGAAATTGCTGGATCGTGGGGCGATGTGGACGCTCTGGCAGAGGCCGGATTCTGCTATGCCCAGGGCATTGGCTGCAAGAAGAACCTCAAGAAGAGCTCCAAGTTCTATCGCGAAGCCGAAGCCAAGGGCATGAGCATGGTGGGCAACAGCTGGTATGTACCGATCTCGCCTCTTTCTTTCTTTTCTTCTTTCTTTCTCTGACTCTCTCCTAGGATCCACAAGTCCAAGTACAAAGACGACAAGGAGTCGATGAAGTCGCCCAAGCTCAAGGAGGACAAGGCGCGCTCCAAGTCGCGGTCAAGAAAAATCTTTGGCATCAAGCACAACTAGACTTTTTCGACACTTATTTGCTGATTTTCTCACGGCCTCACGTCGAAGCCACAACGGGCCCGACGTCTATATTTTTCGATTCTTTTACACTCGCTTCTTCTCTTCTTCAACAACCTTTCTTCATACCCCTTTCACCTTTTCTACCTTTGGCTCTCTTTTCTGTCTTCTTCCTTTCTCTTTCAAAATCTTCATCAGCCATGACTCCAAGACGACCATTATGTTGCACACTTTATCTGCCATTTGCGTTTTGCGTCCTGCTCTTTTCTTGCCTCTTTATTTCCATGGACCGGAGTTAATCGCATTCGAGGGCTTGGATCTCCCCAATTCTTTTTTTTTCTTTCTTTCTCGTTTCGTTTCGTTTCTCTCCTTCCTTTATCTCTCAATTATTTACCACCTAGACGCACAGGCGTCATTTATTGTCTAGTTTTAGTTCTCTCCCTTTTCAGGGCGTCGGCAAGTTGGACCTGGCTGCCAGAAAAGAAATATACTGCTTCGGTTTCTGTTCAAACTCATGACAATGTGTGATCCCAACTGTCAATATGAAATGCCCAAAAGCAGCCACTCCTCTCGGGCCCACGAGAAGCATATTCCGGCGGCATCCTTTGCCGTCGGCATCCACCTCAATCATTGGCATATCCGTCAAAGCAACACAGTGCCCACGCCCAGATTTTCCCAGGCAAAAAGGCGACAGGGAGACAAGGCACCAGCGCGGTCGATGAACATGTCATGAGGTGGCTCTTTCCGACTTGTATCAATTCTCGTGAGCGCTGCCTTGATCTAGGTCGCTGGGACGAGCCACGGCCGGCCACCATTGTGACTCAGTGACACGTATAGGAGACCAGGCCACGACCCCTGTTACTCGAGAGGGAGAGGGAGGAGGAGGGGGGGGGGGGGGGGGGGGGGGGGGGGGGCCTGCAATACGGCCAAGTGCCTTTTGAATACGGCCAAGTGCCTTTTGAATTGGAGCGCGTGATTTGACCCTTTGCCTTTGTCGCTGTGTTCCTTGACAGTTTGCCACTCCATTCGTCAATTGCCTTGCAGTCTGCCTGCCGTCCTTGCACGCCGGTGTCCTTTGCGCGCCTGGATAATGCGTGCCGCCCTCTGCGGACGGCATCCCTCAGAGACGGCAGCACTATCTGCTTCGTGCGCCTCGCTGTTCCAACGTCCCAAAGGCAGCTTTCTTTGTTCTTTCTTTGTTCGGAGCGACCAGTCACGATCACAAATAAGAGCACAGCGACACCGACTCTGGGTAGCAGCAGCCTCTCGTCTGTCTTTAGAAAAGGGTAGAAAAACAAGGTGTCTGTTGGAGAGGGAGGGGGAGGGGAAGAGGGTCATTTGTTCTCTCTGCGGCACAACCCCCATGACCCTCGCCGAGTTCACCGGCTACACCCGCTGCCTCTTTTTCTTTTTATGGGCTTTGTGTCTTTATGAGAGAGGCAGGCGGCAAAGAGGGGGCAAGACGTTTCAAGGCGCGCAAGGCTACCAACCACGGGCCGCGGCCAAGCGCGGATGACAGGACAGAGGGGGGAGGGGGGACACACAAAAAAAGACGTCACATTATGATCCGTTGTCCCTTCTGGATCGACGTGCGGCCATTTTGTGGCGATGCAGCGCAGCAGGAATGTGTGTGTGTGTGTGTGCGTCTTTGTTTTACGTCGGGGAAACTGCTGTGGCTCATCCGACAAGGCTCTGTGGCCACCCTCCTTCATGCGATTATTCAATGAGGGGCCCTGCATCACGGCCCCGGCCTCCACTTTTCACTCGCAGGTGTCTTGCTATTCGCCCAATTCATGTGTGGTCCCCATACTTTTCGCCATTTGATCTGTAGATGGATGTCGTGTTGATCGAGCCTGCGATCCGAGCGAGGCTCAAGAGATAATCATGCGGGAAAGGCAGACACGGGAGGGTGGATGAAAGTGAATCAAAAGGCGAGAAAAGAATCAAAGAAAGAGACAAAGAAAGTATAAATATCATTGGCATCCCTTGGCCACTTCTTTGTGGTGGTTCTTGGAAGACACCCAAAACAAACAAAAAACACAAAAAACACAAAAAATCGGTACAGCCCTTCACTACTTTTGCCTCTCGTTGACATTCACTTCTTTCTGCTCAAGTCCTTCACTTTACTTTCCTTTGCAGTTAACTTTTCTTCTTTTCACCTTCATGGCATCATAGCCTCAGTTCTTTAAAAGAGAACACAAAACCCTCCGACAAGATATTCTCACCACAACAACACACTTGATCAACGCTTTCCCACGCCAGACTCCCAGCAAAAAAGCCAGAACAAAAAGAAGAACAAAAACAAAAACAAAAACAAAAACAAACTCGACAACCAAAGCCACCATGTGCTACAGCTACCCGTGCATCTGCCCGCCGAGCACCTACGACTACCTGTGCCGGCCGACCTGGGGACACAACACCACCTACTACACCTTTGAGCCCACCGGCTACTCGTCTCGCCGCGCCTCGCGATACGCGCCGGACTACACCGACTACTACTCCCCGGGCTACACCGACGTCTACTCTGTGGGCATCCGCCTCCGCGGCCGGTGGCGGTGGCAGCCGTTCATCCTCGCGCTACGGCCGCTCGCGCTCCTCGTCAACCGAGTACCTATCGCCGACGACGGCCGGGTCAGCCCGCTCGACCGGTGCCACGGCCGGGTCGTCCTACTCGAGCCGTTATGGCTACGGGTACGACGATGGCAGCTGCTACACCTTGGGTGACCGCACGACGACCCGTGTCCGCACCGGCGACGACGGGGTGAATGTCAATGTGCGGTTCGCCAACCACGGCGGTAGGAGCCGGTGGTGCTCGCCGTCGTCGTCATCGTCATCGTCGTCGTTGACATCGCCGTCGTCTTCGTCCTCACGTACCCGATCGGACTCGGGTATCTCCTCGTGGACATCGGTGCCGAGCAGCTCCTCGCGTCGTATCCGTGTCTCTCTCTACTAGTTATAGACGGCATGGCATGGCCAGAGCAACAACCGCTTGCCACATCTGTCGACTCTGTGGACTCTGTGGACTTTTTCTTTCTTGCCATAATTCCCCCCTGGGCACTGCTTCTTTTGTTTCCTCCCCTTGTTTGATTGCTGCCTGTTTTCTTTGATTTTTGTTCTTGCTTCTTTTCATATCATCACAGATCAACAATCTGCCCTCTGCTTCCACATCACTGCGCATGCATCGTTCTGTTCACACGGCACTTGCACTTGGCCTCTTTTTTTTTGCATTTTCATACCACACAATACCCTAGACATCAACTCCTCATCTTGCACAACTGCACCTAGATTGTTATATCTTCCTGAGACTGTTCTCACGTCTTCAATCCGTGTCTGCTAAATCCTGTACCACTGCTTCACCCTTGCTTCATTTTCAGATTCCCCTGCTCACGCCCATATCACGTCACGATCAAGACACATTCGTTTATGTGTACAAAAGGTACACCTCATTACAGTTTCTTTTGTCGCCCAGATATCACAATTTGCCAGAGGAGGACGAGGGATATTTGGTTGGTTTTCATCGACAGGGTGGAAGAGACTGGTCTTCCGTGGCCCTTTTTGTCGTGAGATCTTTGTATTTGTATTTGCACTGTTCTCGATTAGAGAAGCAGATGCCCTTAGCTAGACAGCCTAGATAGTACCACAATTTCATATAAGAATTGGGTAAAAGCGACAAGAAAGAGAGAAAGAAAAGAAACGCCTTCCCGACAATGGGGAACGTGTAGTGTGAAGTAGTCCAAAAATAAATCCGCCCAAGCAAATAAACAAAACTCCCAGTTTGAAACAGTCTGTTTCCCTTTCCCAAGTAGTACAATAAAAAAGGATCAAATACCGGGTCTTCCGATAGGGGTATCATGACAAAGGAAATAGGGTGTGCCCAAGCGGCAGTGATGGCGACAAAGGAAATGTGAGAGGTGTGTGTGTGTGTGAGAGAGAGAGAGAGAGAAAGATGAGAAGAAGGCAACTGTTTAGACGTCGTAGGCGCTGAACACTATGCCTCGGCGCTTCCAGTCGCCGCGCTTCAAATAGCGTTCCGTTTCGTTGGCAGCGTGCGGCTGCATGCGCGGCGTCACGGGCGAGGGGGGCTCGCTCGCGGGCAGGGCCGGCATGGGCGGCGTCGAGGGCGGTTGAGGATGCCGCTCGCACCCAGCAGCTGCAGGTCGCGCATGGTCTGCTGCAGGTTGTCGGCCGACTGGTGGGCGCGCAGGCGGTGGTGGCTCGGGGGCGGTGCAGACAGGCCCTGGACCTCGAAGCCCTCGTCGTCGTCGGTGGACGACGCCAGGCGGATGTCGGCAATGGTCTGGCGAACAGCGCGTTTTGACGAGGCGGCGGCCGAGCGGTCAAAGCCAAAGTCGAAGCCGTGCGTGGACGACGAGACCACGTACGAGTCGTCGTCGTGGTAGTAAAAGGACCGTTTCCGCGTCGTAGTACTGGGGCGAGGCGCGGACGACGGGCACGCTGGGCACAGGGTGCAGACGCAGCGAGTCCCACTCGAGGCCGGCGTTGCGGGATGAGGTGGACGAGGAGGCGGTCGAGGCATTGGACGACCACGAGCTCGACGCGCGCGAGGCCTGGCTGCAGGTGCTGGTCTGGCGGAAGTGGACGTGCTCGTCGTCGTATGCCGAGATCATGTTGCTGTTGTTGTTGTAGTTGTGTGCCGAGCGGATGCCGTAGTCGGTGCGTGGCCGGGTGCTGGGCGGCATGGCATGGGGATGGCCATTGGCGCGGCGGTGGCAGACGAGGCGGGCGAGGAGAAGAAGCCGGACGCGGGCGAGGTCGGCGAGGTCGGCGAGGCAGGCATCGGCGGCATGCTCTCGTCGTCGCTGCACTGGCTGTGGCTGTGGCTGTGGCTGTGAAGACGGCGCAGACTCCGTGCGCGGTGCAGGAGCTTCTGGCCGGTGGCGAACATTGTGAGGGTGATGTGCGGGTGACGATGCCCTCTGTGCGGTGGGTGGGTGTTGGGTGTTGGCGAGGAGCGGTGTCCTCAAAAAGCGGTGGGTGGTGTTGTTGTCTAGTGGGAAAAGAAGCTGTTCAAGTGAAAGATTTGATTTGTGTTGATCTGATGTCGAGGGAGAAAAGGGAAGGAGAGGACGAGGGGAAGAAGACGACAGGGAAGGTGCGGGCGAGGCTGCCTTTGTATAAGAAGACGTCAGATGGGCAGGAGCAGACGGAGGGGAGGACGGAATCCATACGTAGAGCAGGCCAGGCCGCCCGCATTAAGAAGGCACCCGCATTCCAGCGCTGCGAGATGCGGGTCGTGCTTGCCATTTGCGTGCAAGGCCGTCGTGTAAGTCAAGTTGCGGGCGAAAGAGCTGCTAGCGTGTGAGCGAGTGGTGTTAGTGGACTAGCGTGCGCAAGTGGGGCTGCGCAGCCAAGGTCGACCGGAGATCCACGGCAGAGGTACCTCGATGCGGTGGCCAGCACGGAGAGTGCACCACGACGTGTGCCCTGCCGATCCCTTTCGTCAGTGCCCAGGTCGCCTTCCGCCGTTTCCTGGCTGTGTCGACGGCGTGCCTGCCCAGCTGGCCTGTCCAGCTGTCTCCACGCAATAATACCTGCTGTATGGGCAGAGCCTCTCATCGCTAATTTCTTTTTTTTTTCTTCTTTTTTTTTCTTTTCCTTTGTTCGCCGTAGTTGTCGAACATGCCACCATGCCACTGCCACTCAGCCCAGTTCACTCTCCCACACGAACCGAACGAGTCCACCCACACTCGCCTCCTCACGGTGTACGAGGGACCTCTTTTTTTATGACGGCGTACTCCGTGCGAGAACATGCCGTCCTCGTTACGAGAAAGAGGCCATCGCCAACGTACGAGTACGGGCGCCATCGTAACGTCTGGTTTTGCCGCTCGTTTTCTTCCCGGATGCAGTCTGAAACGGTTGCAAGCAAATATAGGAACGCAGACTGGAATGGCCCTTGTCTCACCTCCAACGTTGTAATAACCGAGTCCTGCGCCGCTGGAATGCAGAGCGTAAAGTGGTTTTGTCATTCCAGAGTGTGCGTGAACCTGAAAACGAGAAACTGAGACCAGAAAAAAAAAACGACTCCGCCCATGCCGAGAATGCAAAAATAGGCTATGCGGCTGCTGCAGCCACTTTCACGCTTTCACGCTTTCACGTCCTCTTCACAGACATTCACTTGCAGTGTCGGGTGGAGGGGACGGTGTGGCACACCTGACAGGGGTGGAGCCAGTAAATCAGAAAACAGACGTGAAAACGACAAAAGTACGGAGTACGTCGTACTGGCGGGAAGAGGGGAAAACAAGAAGAAAAAGAAGAAGTGGTACCTGAGAGGCCTGCGTAATTGTGTGCACGGAGGGAGGATCACGATTTACAAAAGACTCCTCTGTACCTGAAAGTGGAGACGCCCGAGTACGAAAAAGATGCGTGTTGCAGTGTTGGCTGGGCCAGTTTTTTTAGTTTTTTTTTTTCGGCGGCGGTCTTGGCGGCTGCTCAGCTGGTGTTGTTCGCGCGCCAAGATCCACTCCACTATGCCTCTTTACGAGACAGACCAAGTGGGCATGGTGTGCAGCAGGTCCCTTGTCGCAGAAACTGTATGGGGGAGTACATGGGGCTGCATCTGGCGGTGAAGAACGAGGCCATGAGGATGCGAGACAAGGGATAAAGTTCAAATGAGAAGTGGGTGAGTGAAAAGAGGCACACAGAAAGAACGAGAGCAAAAAAGAAAAGAAGAAAAGAAAAGAAAAAGAGACTGGCAGGCAAATGACGACGCTAGAACCAGTTCAGAACCAGAAAGCGAGACATTCTGACGTTGACCGCCCGGACGTACAGAGACAGAAAAATCAGGTAAAAGAACCAGGAACCAGAAACGCTACGCCATCAATCTTCACGGTGGCGACGTAATTAAGAGTGCATCCCTTGAAGGACTCACGACCTGCGCAAGCAAACCTCGAGACAGAGCGTTCAATGTGAACATTTCATCCCTTGAATTTCGTCACTGTAGAAACAAAAGTGGAAAGGGATGCGTCCCGGTTTTCTTTTTCTCTTTCTCTCATCTTGACTGTTGTCGGTTCTAGATTTCTTTGCTTATTCTCGATTCCATCCTCGTTGGCCGAGCCAATTCCTGCTTTTCCGAAACGTGGAGGAAGCGGATCGCCGGCGGATGGCTGAGCAAGTCAGACTCAGCATGGCCTGCTTTCGGAGCACAACCATAATGTGCATCTTACAGAGCACTCCGTATCTTATCATTCTCGTTTGGCCAGCTCTCTCTGCCCCTCTTACACACCCCGGTCGATGACAGTCTCGATGTTGGCAATGGTGTTGCGAGCAGGTTGGTCACCAGGCCCCCTCTCCAGTGTGGAGTACCTGATTAGGATGAGTGTACATGTATTACGGAGTAACAAAGACAAAAACGGGGTGTTCGGCGTGTGCGCTCCCAAAATAATAAATTGAATTTCGTGGTGGGTGAAGACGGCTGTCGCTCTGGTCCTTGCAGCGAAAAAGTTGATTTACGATATCTCGGCATATTGCCCTCTGTATATTATGTGGGATTTTAATCTCGAGCTCGCCCTTGGTTGTCTGATTTATTTGTTTTCTCGTTTCCGGGCTCGTCGGGCAAGAGGTACGTGCGCACATACTCTCTTTTCTGTCAAAACCCGCTGTCCCGAAAAGGGACACAGACAATGGCCGAGCAAGAAGCGAGAAAGAATAAAATAAATTAGTAGAGAAAAAGAGGAGAAGAGAAAAGAAAAAGAAAGAGGGTGAGTGACGTGGCATGCTTGCAGATCGAGAGTGGTAGTGCACTATGTAAAAGGAGCCCGTCAAAAGGGCACTCTAAAAAGAATCTAAAAAGCAGATGTGCCATGCATACACTTTGTCAATGGCCAGTCAAGCCAGTCTTGGACAAATCAAAGATGCATCACACAGCCACGGGACCAAAGATACATTGATACGCGATAAGATACCTTCCATAAAACAAAGAAAAGAAGGAGGCAAGGCGATTCTCATCGACGAGACTCGACTACATCCAAGTCGGAAAGGATCACGCTTTCCACCCCTTGGGGCGATTCTGATCATGTCTCCTGGTGCTTTGTACTTTTGTGCTGGGAGCGATCATGGGCTGGGGCGAGCATCGACAGCCCGCACAATCCGCGATCTTGGCCGTGAGCTTGGCTTCTCTCGCGGCTCTAAAATGCCAAGACGATGCCACGAGTCGTTCCTTGTACACGGAGGACGTGTATTGTATCTCGATTATGGCACTGCCACCAACAGAGTACCTGACAACAGGCAATGGACTAGCAGAGTACTTTTGTGTAAGCGCCCGCCTCACTGGCGAGAGGCAGCTCGCTAAGAAAATAGTATATTTCCTTTGTTGTCTTTGTTGTCTTTGTCCCATGACCCTTTCCCACACAATCGATGCAACAGTAAAAGGAGGGAAGTATACATGTACACCAATCAGCAACAGCTTTCCGGCTGCCTCTTTGTACTTGTCCGTTATCCATTTTCATTTTTATTGACAGACTTTGTTTATAGTTATCCATTTTCCTGACAGATGGTGGACAGACAGTATTAGTGAGACAGGACAAGAGACAGGACAAGAGACAGGATAAGAGGCAGGAGACAACAAAGAGACCCACAATGTTGCTCCTGATCGCAGTCTGGCCTGGCAAGCGGCGCAGTATGAGGCTGTATTTGTGTTAGATTGTATTGGACGCAGAACGGGCTGCACTCCATCGACAGGCAGAGGTGGACAGGGCTCTCGGCCGGTCTGCCAATACTTTGTAGACGATAATATTAGGGCCAGTGACAGAAGCGGACAGACTGAGACAGGGCGCGCCGTAAGAGGAAAAGACTTGGAGAGATAACAGCTGGAGAATAGGGAAAGGTACGGCTGGAGTAATCCTTATTTTTTTTTCCCCTTTTTTTCATTCATTCATCTCCCCCTCACTTCTTTCTTGAAATATCGACGCGAAAGGGAATGATGGACGGCTCGCTGATGGAGAACTGGAAGCTGAATAACAGACAAGAGCTGAACAGAAATGACAATGAGCAAGGATAGATGACCAAGCCTAAAATGGGTAAAAGAAGCGCAGAGGCAAAGGGGGGAGGCGAGGCTCGTGTGGGCGTCCCAGTAACCAGACTCCAGATATCCAAGGCAGTCTTGGCTGTTGTCTGGGCAGATGTTGGGGATGTATGTCATGTATCTTTGGTCACAGTAAGATACAAACAAAGTACCTTGCGAGGTGCGATGCCATGTTTTCGTTTATTTTTTTTCTCTTTTATTTTTTCCCCCTCTTTCTCTTTCTCTCTCATTTTCTGTACTTCTTTATTTTTTAAAAATACCGAGGGCCAATCTCCTGGTATCTCTGCTGCGGGCTCTCCCTTTGCCAACCTGACTGCCGGGCCTGTCTCTTTTGTTTGAGCTCGCATGCCTTTGCGGGTTAGAACCATCTCTTTCCCCTCGCCCGCTCCGAACTGTTTGTTGGCTCGAGTGGCTGTTCGCCTCGCCGTTGGCGCTTTCTCGTGCTGGCTTTGCCACTCGTTCAGGTACGAGAAGCAGGTACAGGCACTTGGACCCAAGGCTCCAGGGGCCCAGACCGCCTGGACATGGCCCAAAGAGGAAAAGAGAGGAGAGACCAGTCAGCCAGCACGTTGGCCGCTGTGAGCGCCAACGCATCAGCGCTGCTTACAGACTTTTAGTGCATCTAGTGCAGCCAACAGCTCTGCCATCACACCACCACTTTTGAACACACCACTGTGACATCCATGACATCCCATGACACCCATGACAACTTGGGCTCGATTCTGCATCGTTTTCCTTCTCTGGTCGCCTTTATCGTGCCCCATCTAGCCTGCATTGGCGTGTTGAGGAATGCATTTTCTCCGCCCGTTGACTGACACATCCCACGTCGGGGCAAGAAAAAGGAAAAAGGAAGAGGGGAAAGGCAAAAGAACAGCCATCGGCTGACGCGGAGAAGAACAAAAAGAATCGAAAGAGAATAGCGAGGCATAATCGAGCAAGGCAACCCTCTCGCCCGGAGCACAATCGCCGTTTGTTCTTTCGCTTGACTGCCATTCGCTGGGCGTTGAGCAGCCTCTCTTCACCGCAACTGTCGAGCAAGACACTGCAATTTCGACGTGCATTGGCGTGCTGCAAGCTGCAAGAAGATGCAAAAATATACGGGTCCGGAGAGCCAGGAAAGCTTCACAGGGACCTCTGCTGCAGCTTTCCTGCAGGCCAATGCAGGCCAATGCAGGCCGCCTGAGAGTGCTAGCGCTACTTGTACAGTGCTGCAGTGCTGTAAGCGCTGCCAGCCTGGGGATTCTCACATTTACGCTGGCCGTTTTGTCTCGTTTCCCTTTTTCTGCCTAGGCACTCTCTATTCTCTCCCCCCTCTACCCCTGTCAATCTGTCCGTGCACGGTCCAACCCAATGCAGGAACCAGGTTCACAGAAAAGAGAGGGGAAGGAAAAACCACCTTGTGACCAGTGCACCTTTCCCCCAGACGAGACTTTGAGACTCCGTCCAGCCCGTCTTGACGTCAACGACCTGTGAGAACCGGGCATGGACCTGTTAAGGTGCTCCGCGGAGTCGTTGAGTTGCGAGGCTAGACTTGTCTCGCATCATGACTTTTTTGCTTTCGTTCATTTATTCTTTATTTCTTTATTTCTTTATTTCTTTATTTCTTTATTTCTTTCTCTTCTCGGTTTCTGTTTACCCCATTTATGCAGCGGGCTTTTTGTTCACTGTATCCTTCGCAAAGGGGCACCGGGCGGTCAGTAGACCCCAACGTCCTCAATAAGTGAAATCCGTATCGTCACAGCACCATCGTGCACCGTCGTGCACCGTCGTGCATCGCCGTGGCATCGTCGAGACCGGCGCTGAATCGTAAATAGCGGTCGTGGCTCTCGCTCCTAGCGTTCAGCTGGCGGCGCGCCTCCATCGGCCTCCCCATTTTGTGGTTCAAGGCTGGACGCTATTGCCTATGATCTGCCCCAAAAGTACTCCCAATTTACCGCCGTTGCCCTGGGACTGAGCCACAGGTGCGCTAATCCACTGTCCACGCTGCCACGATACAGCAGTCGTGCCTGTGATTAGGCACCGCCTCAGCACCCGTAATTAAGATTTGTGCGGCCTGTGCCTGAGCAGCTGAAGCCTAGGCCAGGGCCCGCTGATCGTTCCGTGCTATTAATATTAGGCCCGCATCCTATCGTTATTGTCTGTGCCGAGCCTCCACCTCTCGCTCCGATCGACGGCTTCTTTCTCTTTCGAGCCTCGTTCATTGAGAGACATCTTGTGTCTCGTCTTTGCAGTCTGTGTTTACTCCACTCACGATGGATGCCCCATTTGCGACCATCTGGAAAAGCGTGCGCTTGAGCACACGTTTCTCATGATCGATGCGCTCGACCCCTGTCCGTCACTCAATCATCCAATTAAATTTGCCCATCCCTCTCCAGGTTCTTGTTCATTTGTCGGTTGCCTCATCGTCACTCTCCATCCCAAGTGCCTCATCGACTCTTATTTGGGTCCAATTTCGGCGACCACACCTTTCTTTTGTTTTCTTTGTTTTCTTTTGTTTTCTTTTGTTTTCTTTGTTTTCTTTTGTTTTCTTTTGTTTCTTTTGTTTTCTTCTCTTCTTCTTTCCTTTTAATCACTTTCATCTATGTCGTATTTCCTGTTTACTGTCCCATGGTTCTTTCTCTTCTTCATCATTTCTCCTCGTCTGCGATGGCAGCTGACCCCGTCCACACCCCCATCGTCAATCATCATCGGACCCTTTTAAAATTACCCTTGTCTTCCTTCTCCCTCGGTCGCCTTTTCCCACGAACCTGGTCTCTACTCCCGGTTGTTTTTGTTTTCGTCTTGCGACCTTGTTGATCCTCGCTGGATCGGCATCTCGCCTTTACTCGTATTCTTTCCGTCTCCTGGTCCTCTTTTCCGTGGCCCATGCTCCTGACGCCGTAAAGCGAACTCCATCCGCAGCTCACATCCGCTTCTTCTCTTTCTTTTATCCATGTACGGAGTAAACCCTGTTATGCATTGGTTTGTCTAGTTTGTATTTTACACTTGCAGCTGCTTGTCTCACCTGCGTTTCCTCCAACCGACATGTCTCTCCTTCACCGCATTTTGCTTCTTTTATGGCGTCTTTCTATTTTCTTAGGGTCGCCGACCTTACCGCCACTTAATTCGCAATTCCACCACGTAAAAGAGGTGTGAAGAGGGCTACTGGCCACGGGAAGAGCCAGAGGCCGCGAAACAAGACCCTTATTCCGAAAGTGGAACAATTGTCTCGCTTGTCCTGCGTGTCTCACAAAAATCATACCACATGAAAAAGAGGTTCTAGGCGCGGGCCAGACAGCAAAGAATAAGACAATAAGGGGCTGCAATTGGGGCAGGAAAGAGCACAAACAGACAGAAAAAGAAAGCAAGACAGAGACACGCATATGCAGCCTCTCATGCGACGCCTCATCAGACCATTGACCGTTCGATCGCGTGGCCGAGAGGCAGACAAAAGAAAGTAGAATTCGCCGGATAATAAAAGAAGAAGAAAGAAGAAGAAGAAGAAGAAAAAAGGCAGATGAAAACGTGAGAAAATGAGAAAATGTGACAACTGAATGAAAATGAAAACTGACAGCCGTCTCTCGTGGCATGTTCATGTTCACCACCTCTCCTCCACTCTGTTTCACTCTCACTCCCCTTGTCGCCCCATCGACACCACAGCTGCATGTCATGGCT
The DNA here is from genome assembly GCA_016097085.2 of Sporothrix curviconia. Classification (NCBI taxonomy): domain Eukaryota; kingdom Fungi; phylum Ascomycota; class Sordariomycetes; order Ophiostomatales; family Ophiostomataceae; genus Sporothrix; species Sporothrix curviconia. Next base: position 50,504 of record JADMNF010000089.1, on the reverse strand, counting down.
GTTTAATCATCCACCTTGTGACCGTTGACCCTGGCTCCGCAGAGCTCCTCCTCTCTTCATTGCTCCCCTTCCCCTCCCATCCCGGGCATCATCGGCTTTTCAATTTCTGCCGTCGGCATGTTCTCCTTCTTTTCAACTCAAAAACTGCCCTGCTAGCACCACCACCTGCTGTAACACTGGCCTGCTCATTTCCAGATCCGCAAAAGAAGCGATTTGAACGACAAGACCACAACCGTGAAGAAACGTCAAAAACGCCTCGACCAAGAAAAGACTGAGAGATCACATTAGGGGAAAGCGGTCTGGCGGTTGTCCATCCTTCGTACTTGTAGCTTCTATCTTGCTGCCCGTCTAGTGTGTCTTCTTTTGTTCTGCAAGTGCTCGCAGCGGTGTATCCGATATTGCAACTTTCAGGGTTCTGTTTTCCTCTCTCCGTCTTCTCCCCCCATGTCCTCTTTCTCCACTGCACATCGCATCTCCACCGACCCCTCGTCACCCCTCCAAGACACAAGGATCCTTGCCCACCCCTCGGATGTTTGCGGTTCCACGGACAATTGCCCAATTTGGCTTCCCGTTGCTTTTGATTTGAAATTCATACGAGTAGTTCAACGCTCCAAAGGCCACCATGCGTTGCTGATGCCCGTGGAGCCGTGGTTCTCCTTATCTTGTGCCTCTGTGCCTATGTGCCTATGTGCCTCTCCCTGATGAGACTGTCGTATCGAGTGTCAAGGTGCCGGCTATGGCTACGTCACCGCCACTACCGTTGCAAAGGTGGCATGGAGACAGACTTGCACAGTTCCTGGGTCCTCATTTCGGTGCGAGGCCGAAAACACGGCACTACTCGTACATTGTATCATCTATCTGCCTGCATCTCGTGCATCCCAGAGCTGTCGGCAGTCCGTTTCCTGCCGGACATCGCGGGCATCCCCCCTAGACATCAATCCCGGACCATCGTGGACCACGTCTGCTGCATCACGCGAGACTGCATGCTCCGTTCTGTTTCGAGGTTAGACGACCGCTTTTCTGTCTCTTTTTTTGTCGACCACCTCATTTCGCTTCTTTCTGTCCCTCTTTTTCCTCTTGACCCCCCTCCCCTTTTTTTCCCCTTTTTCTGCCTCGCTTCTGTCTCGTCTTGTCTCTCTCTCCCACCGCTACTGCATGTCTCGCTATTCCCCGAAGAAGAAAAGAAGAAACACGCCTGTAGCTCCTCATTTTATTTCCTATTTCCCTCTTTTCCCCCGTGTCTTTCTAGCGGTGAGGCCGTCAAAGACACCCCTTGCATCGGCCACCTGCTCGCTGCACCGCACTCTTCGAGCCTGCGATCGACATTGTTTCATTGTCTCGCACTCACTTGACCCATATCTCAGTGAGTAGTCGTCTTCTTTTTCCTGTATTCCAGTAGCCACGCAGCAGCCACGCAGCAGCCACGCATCCGTTGAAACACGTTGTCTGGGCCCTTTGCCCACGCTATTTTCCTTGCTTCTTGGGGCCTCGCCTTGGCTCTTCTCTCTTATCCCCTCGGCAGTGCGGCAGAAGTGGAAAAAATGAAAGCAAAGAGCGAAAAAGAAAAGAAAAATATTCCTCCGTAGAGGTGGTCACTGATAAAAAACCACTTTAACAAACGGTAAACCCCAACCACAGCCTGCTAGAAAACTGCCTGCATATTGCAATGGCCGCACTCCAGCTGCGTCTGCCACACCTTTTGGTCCACACAGTCTCTGGTAAGACACTGGCGTTTCAACGTCGTATTTGCGTTCCTGGTTCCTGATTCGACCGATTTGCCTCGCACGTTGCGGATGGTATCCTTTTTTCTTTCTTTTTCTTTTTTCGTTTCTTCTTTTTCTCCATCTTTTCTTGCGCGTTCCGTACGAAAAGTCCTGTTCCGCTTGCGTGGTCTTGTCCTCAGTCGCCTTTGGCATGTTTCTCCTGCTCGTGTTTTAGCTGTTGGCGCAATCCATCTCATGTCCATCTCTTCCAGAATGATACAGACAGTCTCGCATGCGCGGCTCGTCTTACGGAATACATGGCTCACACACCACTATCGAATGGCCCGGCGACCAATGAGCCGCAAGAACCAACTCTTGCCCTCATCAACGGCCCTCCTCTAGGCTGGTGCTTTATGCCTCCAGGGGACATAAAGTGATGCTGGCACGCAGCCACAATTGCAAATGCCAATTTGAAACAAAGTAGCAGTGGCCGTGTGAGCTGGAGGGCCGTGGAAGGCCAAGGATCGAGGATCGAGGATAAGGATCGAGGGTTGGAGAGTCCCATCCGCTCCCTTTCCGCTTCGAAAGTACGGAGTACGAGTAATCGTGCGTCACGGACAGCAGTAGGGCCTTGGTATGGCCTCTGCGGTACGCTAATCATTTTGGAATCGCAGCCTGGGATAGAGCACTTGAGTATCTCGATTTGTAAAACATGCTCTCTGTATCTGCATCATATGTCCGCGTCTTCCGAATAAAGATCATCCTCCGGGCCTCGTCGTGATGCAGGCACCGCGCACGTCCCTTGCATTCCCCCACCAAGGACGGCAGCGGTGCCCATATACTGTACTGGCTAGAAATGGCTCATCGTTGGCGAGATGCGGCGTCAGGACGAGCACTGTACGAGGCGACGTGAGAACGGGTGGCTTGATACCGCGGTCGACCGCCTTGACGTTGGACGTTTTCGTCACCTGTCGATGTCATCGGTGGCGAGCTCGTTTCACTTTTAATCGTCCTGTATTGTGCAAGGGAGACGAAGTTTGCTGTTTTATTATTCTTTTTAAAAAAGAAGAAACAAAATAATTTCTTTATTTTGATTTCTTTATTTAATTTTTTGATTTTGATTTTTGATTGTAAATAAGTCCCATGTTTAAGCCCTTAAACCCCGCCAGCTCACTTCTACATGCAACATCCTCTGTACCTGAAAGTGTGACGCTGTCCCTGTCCGCTCACAGAGCCTCGCAGCGATCACTTCTCTCAGCTGATGCCATCCGTATCTTCGAGGCAGGTACCGGATCGGCCTGACCCCATCACGTCCTCGTAATCGTTCCTTCCCCTCTTTTGTTCTTGCCAACCCCGCCCTACCTTCCTCGTATCTATTCTTAACTTGCGCACACTGTTCCTGCCCTTTTCAGTTCCTCGACCTCACTTGCCCTGCGCCGCCTACTTTACAGAGTACACCCTGTCGATGTAGTATAGACTATGATTCGAGTGCAATACTGCGTCATCTGCATCGCATCATCTGCACGCAACTATTGATTGCTTCCAGTAGCGTCCTTCCCCGAGGAAACTCCGAAACTCTTTGCCCTAAGGCGTCCCGCCAGAGTGCAGTTTTGAATTTGTACTGTATGCGTTTGCTATTCGTCCCTATTTTGGCTTCTATGTATCTGGCGTGCAAGACTACAAGTATAATAAAAAAAAGCTGGCGTCGTTGGAAGATGTCTTCTCTTCGCTCAATCCCTGCCTGCCTCACCTGTCTCACCAGTGGGTGCCCAGCCAATGTACATGGCCGAGAGGTTTGTCGCATCCGTTGCCTGCTTGATCAGCTCCAGGCCTGGCCCTCCACGCCCAGCGGAATCGTCTCCTCAAAGAGCAGACCGTTAATCCGTCTCTTGATGTTCTTGACCACGCTCTGCGGATCCAGCTTCACCACCGGCGCCGGCCGGCACGCGCCGCCGCACCGCCCGCAGCGCTCAGGTGGTGCTGCTGCCCGCCGTTTCCGCGGGTCGGCCTGCAGGTTCCAGCGTCGGTCGTGGATGAATGCCTCGAGAACCGCCAGCAAGCGTCTCCTCCTGCTCGCGCATCATGCGTAGCGTCAGCTCGCACGACCGCCGGAACGGGCCCTGGTGGTCACACATTGCCCATTGCCGCCCGCATGTTCTGCGTCAGCCGGAACGGCACCGTCTCCGGCTGCGTGAACAGCCGGCCCTTTTCAAACAGGCAGTTAAAGTCCACATGCATCACGCCGCCGCTGTCCTGGTCCACCAGCACGTTCTCGCAGTGCCGGTCGCCCAGCCCCAGCACCGCGCCCGTCATCGACATGACAGCCGCCGACCGCTGTGAACCGCAGTCGCGCCGTGAACCACACCGCCGGATACGGAAACGCGCCGCAATGAACCACTCCTGCAGCACAGGCGGGTACGCCGGCAGCACCGTCGTGGTAAACACGGGCCACCCGCTGGGCGCGGCGACCGGGCCTCGGTGAGCATCTTTTGAATCTCCAGCGGCTCTGGCGGCCGCGGCTGCACCGAGGTCCGGCGCAGGTCGTAGTAGGGGCGCAGAACCTCGCGCAGCGTCTTGAGGCCCAGCACCCACTCAATGATGCCGCAGTCCTCGTTGAGTGGCGTGACCGCGTACGTGCGGATCGACAGCTGCCGCCGTGTTGCCTCCGTATCCTTGCGGAGCGCCTGGTTGATCTGTGCGTTGACCTCCATGATGCGCTGGTCCGTCCGCATGTCATCCTTGGGCTTGAGCAGATGTCGTAGAGGCGCCCGTCGGACCCGCGAATCGTGATCTTGCGAGGCTGTGCCAGCGACCCCAGAATCAGCACCTCGTCCTGGAAGGAATGGATCGTAATCACGTCCGACGCAAAGGCATTGTGTGTCAGCAGCGCCGTCACTGCAGCGCTGCTGTCTATGCTTGCGGCCGTCCCCGGCGCCGCCGCCGACGCCGCTGCCGCGCTGGCCGCCGTGCTGCCCGTCGTGCTAGCCGCCGGCGAGATTCCAGAGAGACCGCTGGCGATGCTCGAGCTTGGCAGTCGTCCTGGGAGCGATGCCGTCAGGCAGCGCGCAATGGGCACAACTAGGGGAAATCGCATCCTTGGCCAGCTGGAAGTTCATGGTTCGCGCTGCAGACTGACAGACTTGGTCACGTTGTTTGCCCGGTAATTGCCTTTCCGTCCGACCTTGACAAGCTCGTCGGCGAGCGTCACGCCGCGCATCAGCATCTGCGATAGCTTCAGCGGCCTGGGACCCGATGTCACGGCCGGTGGAGCACCCGCGCACAGCGCCTTCATCAGTCTCTCTGCCGGTACCTTTGTCGGGTTGCCCTTGGCCCGCGTTGTCATCACGCCAAACACGCCCCAAAGCGCCTGCTGCGGATAGGCCTGCACCACTTTGCTGATAATCCGGTCGAGAACGTGGCACACCTCCTGGTTCGGATGGTTGATGCGCGCCACGAGCTGGGGCAGCGCCGTGTAGAAGATGAATGGCGGAAGCCGCTGTACATGCGCAGCAGTCGCCGGTGGAGGTTCGTGAGGACCTCTGTGCGTCGCTTGCGAAGCTCGTCCGAAACAGCTGCCTTGCCCTCGGGCGCCTTGTTAATCTGCGATCCGAGGCCCAGCCACACTGTGAGAATCCGGGCAGGGTCGTGTGCAGGTACTTGGTGCCCAGCCGGGCGGCACGCAGGTAGTTTTCAATCTCCAGCCGCGCCAGCTCGCCTATCAGGAACGAGTCACTCTGCTCCTCTGGCTTGAGCGCCTGTTCCGACTCGAGCACCTTTTTGTAGTGACGGCCGAGAAAATAGTGGCTCTTCTCCCACTCGTTATACTTGCTCGACAGTTCCTTGTAGCTTTCGCGCAGCGCTGGCCGGGATGTCTCGCCCCGTGCATCGAGCCAGCGGGTGAGAAGGAGACCGGCCCTGGCTGCAAGTGGTGCTGCCTCGTGTGTGGACCATCTCTGCCCGAAGGACCCGGTCCGGGCTCATTTGTGCCGCCGTTGCCGCCGCCATCGTTGCCCAACAAGCCCCGGTTGATTGCGATTCGGAGGTCGGCGATGGCTTGGTGCTTGCCACCCCATGCCCACTGCCGGCGGGCATTCTCTACCTCCGCCGCCGGGTCACCAAGTTGCCGCGCGTGGGCAATGGCTTTGAGACACTCTCCGTTGGCGCCCGTCTTTCTCGCGAGTCGTGCGCTCAGAAGCCACAGCGTCGAGATTTCCTTGTCTCCGTAAAACGGCCGCAAGGATTCCATGGCTGCCCTCTGCAGTGCCAGCAGGTACCGCTTGTCGCCTACATCTTCGAGGCAGGTCGAGCCGTTGTATCAGCGTGGCCAAGGCTGTCTGCGTCTTCTTGGGGCCTTGGCCACTGGATCGCCGCTCCATGACGTCAGTGTCTGCCGCGATAGCGGAGCTGATCAACTGCAGGTCTGTGACAACGTGGGCTCTGAACATGGCCTCGTGACATGCCTGTAACGTCGATGTCGTTGAGTACGACATGGACGAGGCGACGCCCGCGACGATCTTGGCCAGCGACGTTTCGAATTCTGGCATATTCTGTTGCTTCAAGTGCGACAGAGCATTCGCAACGCCGACCTCAAAGATATCAAACGTGCCGCCCTTGTAGACGGGCACCAGGGAGTCCAGTCTGTTCCACTGGAACGTGGCCCACGATGCTTCGAGAGCCATGGGAAGCACCTTGCTGACTGTTGCCGCTGGCGCTTCCGTAAGATTCATATTGTCCACTCTCGCCAAAAGAGCGTCTGAGTGTGGTCAGTATTTTGTTTTCACAGGAAAACAAAAACAAAAAAAAACAGCCCAGCGGAAATTAAACATACCATGATGGCCAGCTTCCAAAAAAGCACCTGAGAACACGAGCTTGGATGTCGACATTATCCGGCTTCGTGCTCAGGTCAGAGAGGTGCCATGTGGTTGCCGATTCCCACCGGCCTGCTTTCTGCTCCAGCAGGGCTTTTTGGTAGGTATTCATCTCCACGAAACTGCCGACTTTGGACATGATGCCGCCCAGGTAGTCTGGATCGTCAATCTGGGCGTAGATGTCAATCATGTCCGACTCCGCCTTGTCGCGCCGTGCGGTTTCTTCAAGGTTGTCTTCAGGGACCGCCGCCATTGCTACGGGCTCGAGGAAGAACATGGCTCTGGCGTAGTCTTTGCAGTAGAGCGCCTTCTGCGAGAGCACTTCGGGAGGGAAAGCTTCGATAAACTTTTCCATGTGCGCCACACCAGTGGGCTTGTCATAATGAACGCAGCTCCGTAGCCAAACAAAGGCATACTCGATCACACGAAACACGGCCTATAATGATGTTAATTACCTATACGAGAAACAGAAAACATATGCTCGGTGCGGCCGGCGGGCATTTTTTCAGATTCAGATTCAGATTCAGATGCAGATGTAGGACTCACATCATAGAACAACTTGGCTTGCTCTCGCTCAGCAGCCGGCGCTTCGTCGGGTGGCTGGTACTGGGAGATGTGTTGGAGCTCAAGTGTAATTTGTTGGCGGTCTTGGTCGGAGCTGCATCCTCCCGTAACAATATAGACCACCATGTAGGGCAGTAGAAATTCAGCAACGGCCAAGTCCTTGCCTCTTGCGGTGCGGGAGAGCGATTCGTACAGGATATCGCCAAATTTGTTCTGCGGCTTGGCCAGGAGGTCGGCAACAAGACTTCGTAGCCAGTCCTCGTACGTTCGCCCGGGGCGGAAGATGGGATACCGCATCTGCACGCGCCCGGGAAGTGCAATGTGGTATTTTGGAAACGAGGAGCGGAGAGAGGACAACCTGAACGAGCTCGGGCAGGGCTTTCCACTTTTCGTAAGTAGACTTCATCCCCCGGCCTTGGCTGAGTACAGCATTGCTGATGCCGCACTTGGACAAAAGTGTCTGCACGGCATACGCCATCAGACCTTGGCTCGTCGAGTCTGTCGCGGAGAGGAACGCACGTGTCAGCACATGCTGCAGCATGTAAATGACAAAGTCGAGGCTCTCTTCAGACGTGTTAAAGTTGTAGATCACCACCAGAGGCGGGTCTTTGGCGACCGTGCCGAGTCGGTTTGCGTCAAGACAGCCGATGAGACCGATACAGGACAGGCAGTCGGACGCCAGTTCGGGCTCCGTCGTGCTGTACTTTGCCGAACAATCGAGAAGGGCACGCACAAAGTGCGCAATGGCCGAGTCTGACTTTTCGCCCTGCATGGACACCTGCAAGAAATCCTGGTTGCTCTGGAGAAAGTCCCGGGCGTCTTCCAAGGCAACACGGACCACATCCAGATTCTCGTGGTGCTATGCGTTGTGCAAACAAGTCGATCGTCTGCATGCCGCCCAGCGGCTCTCGTAGTTTGTCGAGTTTGTTGTCGACGCTCTTTTGCAGCTCTGGTATGCGAAGCCGCGGAAGGACATCAATCTTGTCCGAAATGCACGCTCGGTAGTGGCCACCCGTCTTTGCAAGAAGCCATGTGAAAAGTTCCTGGCACTTTTCCTTCTCCCACTCGCCAAATTGGCTCCAGTTCTTTCGGATAACGGAAAACGTGGTCTCAACAAGTGTGTGGACATTGTCTTCACCAACATTCTGGACCAACGCTGCCCAGCACGATATTGCAGCTCGTCGAACACTTGCTCGCCAGCAAGCAGCGTAGCCTGGATGGTCACCAAGGGCATCGAGAAGAAAGGCGGTAACCTGGGGACGGCCAATGCGAATCTCGGATCGCAAATACTTGATGAGAATCTCGAGCGCTTCAATGCCATTGATCCAATGGCAAAGGTGTCTCTTTCCGTCGTAAACGCGGACGTCGGAGAGCCGTGTCGTGAAACCGAGAACATGCTGCGATAGGAAGTCGATGACAATCTCGTCATCTGCCTGTAGGTTGGTGTTTGTGTTCAGCAGCCTCGCAATTGTGAGAATTGGGGTGAAGCCGACCCCTTCGACGATCTGTAAATGTTAGCAGGACGGAGCCTCTCCTTTTTGAAATAATTAACAGAAGAGGACAAACTTACACTTGGGAATCGAACGGGACCTGCTCGTGCTCATATGTGAGGCGAATAAACAACTCCGCAAGAACAGGAACAGACGCGGCACCCATAACATCGCGAATGTTTGCTGGCTCGAGGCGTGGAGAAATGCCTGGAAGGCTCCCATCAGGTCATCCAGTGTGGCCACATTCTGGGGTAGCTGAACCCAAAAGGCCAGGATAGACATGAGGTTGGTCTTATCCATAATGGTCAGCCACACCTCTTCACCATCACCACGATACTCGGCAATTTTGCGGATGACATCGGACTGTTTCCGGAAGAGCAGCTCGGGGATCGCTTGGCCTGAAGACGCAAGACCAGCTTGCGAATGGTGGTACCAAAGAGCTTAGCAACGGCAGCAGCAACTTCTGGCCGGTCGGATATGTGCTTGACAATGAGGTACGCCGTTGTCCGCCAGAACGGCTCAAAGATCTCGTTTGTTGTTCTACCAAAATAGGATGCAATATATGAAATCTATGTAGATGGATTGTTAGAATAGAAACGGCCATTTTGGTCCATAGGTCCGTAAATCAGTAGACGGGCTTGAAGCTTACAGCAGAGATAGCCATGTTCCAAACAGGCATGTGCTTGCTGCCGGTGTGACGCAGCAGCCCGCAGAGCATAGGTTCTAGCTGATTCTCCGAGACAGCCTGTTTGGATTGGTTAGAACTTTCATTGACTTTAAAATAAAATTATCGTGGCAGTTCTGTCTTACATTTCCCATATACATCCAGGTGAGAGCGCTTGTTTCTTGCGTAATGCAGTCGGATGATTCGAACATGGCATCGAGTCCGAGGTAGAATCGCCGGCGTTCTTTGCCATCATCACATTACAGGAATCGCTCCTGTCTCGAATGAATGCACTGACCGATTTTCTATAAAGGCGTCAGCCGGTTCGTCGCACCCTGAAAATAAGTTTCGAATAAAAAGGAAGAAAAGAGATAAGAAGAGGAAAAGGAAAAAGAAAAAGAAAAAAAAATGGCACATACGCTGCTTGATCCCGCACGGCTTTGTCGGCGCTGTAAAGCTGAGTAGCGCACCACTTGCAAAGGATGGACTGCTCATAGTCGAGAACCTCATCTGTGTTGGCATGCAAGACGATGCGCCGGAGAAGGATCGAGGTGCGAGCAGCCAGAGGGCCGGTCCCTGGCACGTATTCTTCAACGAGACTCGTAAACAGTCGAGACACGCACTTGGCATCCGCCCTTTCCCGTTCCTTGCGCCGTGGCGGTGTGTATGTCGGATCGAACACCTTGCAAGGCCTGCAAATGATGGGCGAGTCGCTGTCGTCGGGTCAGCGAGGGCCGCGGTGTGGTCAACGGCGCACAGTGTCTGGCTGAGGAACTGAAGAGCGGAACATATACTTTGCTCCTCCTGCAACTCTTTCCGGGCCTGGATCGCGTCACTAGATGGAGAAGGTGAAAAGGAGTGTCAGAACAACCAAAAAAGTGTATTCAGGCAAAGAATGCTCCTCCTCCCTCCCCCCCAAAAATAATGCTACAAATTCCACTGAAACTCACCACATGTTGGTAAGTGTGTCGCGCACACTGTCGCCCATCTCGACGCCATACTTGGCGCATATCCGGTTGCGGATTCCTGTCAAGACCGGCACTGTGGCTGCTGCATCGGTCCTCTGCCTCTTGGGGTTTCGCTCGGGGACGTCGGGCAGATCATCGTCGAGATTCTGTTGGTTTTGTGTGGCCGCAAGTGGCGGCGCAGGCCCGCCGCCCGCGTTGGCAGGCGGGAGGGAGGCATTGCGCGGCGGTATGCTCATCGTGGAGCAAGCATCTGGCAGAGAAGGCATGGGCCGTGTGTTTGTGGCAGCTCGACGTGTCGGGTTGACGTGGTGGTTTTGAGCTGTCGTGAATCTGAAGCTGCCACTTTTTTCGGCTTGAAGCCTCGCCACGACTCTAGGCATTGTGGGGGAGACGCGCCGCCAGGAAAGAAGGGACGACCCTGGCCACGGGGAGCGGGTCGCGTGGTCACGTGAATCAATTTGGGGAAGGATCAGCCCACTAGCAGGAGAATTTAGTCCCCCCAAAAGCATTAAACATTGAGAGCTCGCTATTGACGACAGACACTACTCGTCCAGCCTCACCACCATCTCTGGATCGCATCATCACGATGGGCGCATTTCAGAAGAACAAGTACCGCTCGGCGGCCGACGCCAACTCGTTTGCGGCCAAGTACCGCGCGCAATGGCCAAGCGCCCATTTCTGCTCTTTGGTCTGCCATTCATAGCGGTGATCATTGGCGGCTCGTTTGTGCTGACGCCGGCAACGGCCATCCGCTACGAGAGACACGACCGCAAGGTGAAGATGGTGTCGCGCGAGGACGAGCTGGGCATTGGCAAGGCCGGGCGCCGGGTGAACATGCGCGACGAGTACAATGTGAGTGGCCCGAGCAATGGCCTCTTGCTCTTTGCTCTTTTGCTCTTTTGTTTTTTTGCTCTTTTATTTTGCTGCCTTTTATAGGCACTCTAAATTTATGACAGTAGCTGACGCCCCGAGCAGAGACTGGCACACAAGGATCTGGACAACTGGAGCAGAAAGCGGTTGAGCGGCTCAAGGGCGAGAATGACGGCATCTTTGTAAAGGGCGGGTCTCGACGGCGGACAGATTTGATCACAACGATGCAAGCCGCGAAGCGAGGACAAAGCCGGCCGGGGGCTCAATGCGGGACCGAGACAGGCCACGAAACCCCATGAAGTCGATTTGCCCAGGTTCTCTCCCTGTCCCCGATGCAGAGCCAAACAACGGCATGCGAGCAGTTGGCGCAACGGTATAGCACGGCAGCAATTTGCTGCACCACGCTGCAGTATCCTGCTGAGTGGATTGGAACTGCTGGACTGCGCTCGCCGTGCGAGTTTTGCTGCAGCTCTGCAGATGTGCACTCGGTCAGCTCGATCGGGAAGTACATACAAAAGCACTTTTCTGCAGCTGCAGAGCAAGCCCGCGTTTGTCCACGCCTGCTCCTAATGCCAGGCTGGGCCAGCTGCGGTGCCACGGCACCCAGACCGTCCAGAGATCGGGTGACCAGTTTTGCGGGCGGCTAGTCTCGCCTTTGTGACTTTGTGGGCTTTGGTGGTGCCTTTTTTTTTTGTGGTGCGCATGTGACGATAGTCCGGATAGCTACATACAACTGCTAAATTATGCACCAATGCGAGCGAGAGGCGAAAAACACACCAAGTGACGCCAACGTCCATCGCTCCTGCCCAGAATGGCCAGCGTCCCTTTCCTCGCACCAAAGTAGGCAACTCCGTGCCCTCACCCAATCTCCAATTCTCACGAACGCACGATAAGGCGTTGCAGCAAGCACACACTCTTTTCGAGCATCTGCGGCTGCGCATCTCTTCACTCACCAGGGCCCGCTGTTGACGTCTGCACGGAAATTGGTCGATATTTCCGCATTCAGCCAAGTAAATCGCTTCATCGCCAGTGCGGCATCCATTTCCGCGCCCTGGCTCTCCGCGCATTCGCCGTTTTTACACAGCTCCGGCGTGCTGACCAGACTCGACCAGGCACAGTCGCCGCCCGCCATGTCGAACGTGTCGGCGCCGACCAGCTCGCCGCGGACGCTGCCGCTCCGGTCGGCGCTCCGGGACGATTCTGACCGGACGCCGCCCTTGAGTGGCCTCGCAAAAGGTGAGATAAAGCCCCTTTTAGCTTTTTTCAAGTTTTTTCATGTATTTATTCAGCCGCGCTTCACTTTGTTTTCATGGCCATTTTACTTTATTTGCTCGCTTGCTCTGCGTTGTTTTTAGTGCAGCCCTGTGTGCCTGTGTGCCTGTGTGCCTGTGTGCCGTGCCGGTCGCCCCAACCCGTCAGTCGGTGTGTGTGGCCTGTCTTTGTCCTCACCAAAAGAAGGTCATGTGGCCCTCGACGCCCGGCTCGCGTGGGGGAGGGTGAGGCCCTTCATGCGCCTCAATATTGGGGTTGCCGTCGTGTGCTTTCACCTTTCGAGACGCTTATCATTTCCATTCCTCGCCGCTCACTGTTCACCGTTCGCCTCTTTCCTGTTTTCCTGTTTTCACTGTTCCTCTATGCTCCGCCCTCCTTATAATTCTTTATTACTGACAACATGCTTTTTGAAGCCGTGCAAATTGCGGAGCCCGATGTTACGGACGTCCTAGAGCCGCCTCCTGTCGAGGATCTCCCCCCAGAAGCAGTTCCCTGCTACGGTGGCCAAGCGTCTCAGCGGGCGGGCAGCCGTGATCCCTGTGCCGGCCTCAGCTCGCAACTCCATCAGCAGCCAGGCAAGTCTTGGAGGCTCTCGGCACGTACATGACCTCGCCGGCCCTGTTGCCTGCCGACGACAGCCGGCAGCCAACTGTGTCGCCTATGCTGCGGCCGCACATCAACCCGCTTCAGCACCATCACCAGCAGCGCCACCGCACAATTGACCAGATCAGCGGCCGGCTTTTGGCCCAGCTCAGCGAGTGGATCCAGCATGAACGTGTCAAGAAGGAAGCACGAAAAGTCCCGGCGTGTTGCGGTCGCACGGCCGCAAGAAGCAGTCTCCGCCAGCGAAGACGGTGGGAGCAGACGCACCAAGTCCAAGGGGCGTCGCGAGCAGACGGGCGACGCTGCGGCAGTCTTTGAAGGTGGCATCGATGACGATGAAGAGGTCTCCCGGGCGGGACACCGTGACTAGACACCACCGGGCCCCGTCGACGGGCTCGGCGTCTAGCGAGGTGTCCCTGGACAGACTGCAGCGGATCATTGACGATAACATGTCTGCACTGGCATCGAGTCGATCTCAAACTACGTTGGCGGGCTGCGTATTGGCGGCGGCGGCGGCGGCAGCGGACTGAGCAGTAGCGGCATCAGCAACAGCGGTCGCCGCCATTCGCGCACGCTGCGCTACCACCCCAGCCGCACCGCGTCGTCTGACACGGAATACATGGACGGTGATGTGATGGTTCCAGGCTGTGATGCCGTTCTGGACAACTCAAAGACGCTCAAGTACACGGCATCGTCTACAAATATCCCCCTGAGCAGCAGCCGCACTGCGTCTGATGCCGGGTCCATCTCCAGCCGGCGCGAGGACAAGGAGCGGCAGGCGTGGGTCAAGTTCAAGAACGAGATCATTCGCCTTGCCCACACTTTGCGGCTGAAGGGCTGGCGCAAGGTGCCTCTGGATGCAGGCGAGACAATCTCCGTTGAGCGTCTCAGCGGCGCTCTCACAAACGCCGTGTACGTGGTGTCACCGCCAGCCGACCTCGGTGGTGGAGTCCGCGAACGCAGTGGCCAGGGCCACGACGGTGGCAGCGGAGCCGGCATGTCACCCCTCGTGACGCCGACAGGCGCTTATACCTCAAGCAGCAGCCTTAGTCTGGCAGGCGGGAAGCACACGCTGCCAGACAAGCTCCTGCTCCGTATCTACGCGGCCGCAGGTAGAGCACCTGATCGACCGGGAGAAGGAGCTGGGCGTGCTACGGCGGCTGGCACGCAAAAAGATTGGTCCCCGCCTGCTGGGCACATTTGGCAACGGCCGTTTTGAGCAATTCTTCACGGCGACGACCCTGACTGCGGCTAACCTCCGCGAGCCGGAGACGTCCAAACAGATTTGCCAAGCGGGTATGCGCGAGCTCCACGACGGCGTCGAACTTCTCGAAGAAGAGATGGACAGCGGGCCGTCAGTGTGGCAGAACTGGGACCGCTGCTGGACACGGTCGAGGCCACGATTACATTCCTCGACCGGGAGGTTCGCCTTGCCGCAGAGCGTGAGCGCCTGCAGAAACTAGCCGGCACAGACGGCGCTTGCCCCGAGTCTGTGCCTCTGCAGACCGGTCCCTTTATTGATACCTGGAAGTCGCGGGGCTATGTGTGTGGCGTAGAATGGCCCAAGTTCAAGGCTCTCTTGGAGAAGCATTCGTGAGATGGTCAAGAACTACTATGGCGGCTCGCGGAAGATCCGAGATCGCCTCATCTTTGCGCACAACGATGTATGTTTATGTCTCCTGCATCTGCTCATGGTATCACTCAAGTGCTATACTGACTTTTTTTTTTGCTCAGACCCAATATGGCAACATTTTGCGCATCCGGCCGACGAGCGGTCACCGCTGCTGCAGCCCGAGAACGAGCACAAGCAGCTGATTGTCATTGACTTTGAATACGCCTCTGCCAACCTGCCGGGCAACGAGTTTGCGAACCACTTTACCGAGTGGACGTACAACTACCACGACAGTGAGGCGTCGCACGTTTGCTTCCCGAACGCTATCCCGGCCGAACAGCAGCGCCGCTTCCTCCGCGCGTACGTCGACCACCGGCCCGAGTTCCCGCACCAGTGTGCAAGCAGTACGCCGCGGTTCGGTCCCATGTCGCTGCCGCCTCTGCCTCCCCTGATGGAGCAGCCGTTGACCGAACCCACAACCGCAACCGCAACCGCAACGGTGGCCAACGCATCGGCTCCGTCTCTGCTCCAAACCGGACCCGCGCTGTCCGCCCAGGCTCAGCACACGGCGAGCTCGGCGAGCTCCATTGTCGACTTTATGCTGGATTCGCGCGCGCGCCGCCCGGCGGGTGGATTGAGGAGGAACGCCGGCGCGAGGAGCTGCTCGAGCGCCAGGTCGACGACCTGATGGAGGAGGCACGGCTCTGGCGGGCTGCCAACAGTTGCCATGTGGTGGCTTGGGCATTTGTGGCAGCCAAGTGCCTGGCTTCAGCCTGCCGCCCAAGGAGGCGGCGCGCTCCTGCTGTCGACACCGAGGACGATATCACTGTTGACGGTGACGCCACGGGAAGCACGGCTGCGGGCGAAGACGAGGACGGTCGCCGACAAGAGGAGGAATTTGATTACTTGGGCTAACGCGCAAGAGCGGGCGTTCTTTGTGCTGGGCGACTGCGTCAAGGCAGGCTTGCTGCAGATAGATGAGCTGCCGCCGGATGTGCAGGCCAAGGTGAAGATCATCGACTACTAGTGACTACTAGTTGGGCAACAACACGGAGAGCCGTTGCAGACTCGATGCAGGTTTGCAAAGCACCTGCCAAGGATCTTACAGCCGTTCTTTTTTATTCGAAAGTGACATATCACGACCCTCATCTAGAGCGACAAATACGATCACAGCTCCGGCTCATAGCACACTGATGGCGATGATTTGAGATTGATTTGATTTGATTTGATTTTATGGCCACGTTCAATAGCCTGTCCAAAAGGAACAGCCTTTTTCGCCTTCTCGCTCTTGTTCACCGTCTCGAGAGTCTGCCTCGCAGATAGATTATCCGTTTTCTGTCACAAATTTCGCCTAACATGGCTAACGGACAAGGCTTTCCAGCGTCCACCCTGAGGTGCCGCTTCTTGGGCCGGATGCGGTCCACGGATGGCCACAGAGGGCCAAAAGATGGCCGCGGAAGGCCGACTCCTTCGAAATATGCAGGTCTTCCAAGTTGGCCTGCCGCCGTTGAAGGGGGGAGGAGAAGAGCAGAGAGGGATCTAGTTATGCATCTCGTACGTGTCAGTTCTGGGGACCATAGTCTTTGTTGCCGCATTTCTTCGGCTCTTTTGCTACTGCAATCGTTTATCGTTTGTTCCCGTTCGCGATGGCCCGCGAACCACATGTCACAAAAGGCGTGTCTCACTTTCCTTATTTTGCAGTCCTTTTTTTTTCCAAACTCAAACACCAACAGCCGGCGGTGCTGATATCCCCGACCTACACACCACAAGCCAACATATACTACACCAAAAATTTCAGAGTAGCACTTCGGCGATGGACGATTGCGGTCTGCAGCCCCCTCGGCCACCTCGGGCTCTCCCTAATGGACAAAAGAAGCGGAGAAGAGCAACGGAAAGCCAGTATCAGAACACCGGGCGTCTACATTCGCACTCGTGGTTGGCTATCACGCCAATTCGTTGACACGACGTACACAAAGGACACCGACGACATATTGCAATCGTTCCGTCTCTTTGCATCTCGCCCCATTGCTCCGTGTCTGTACAACAGTCTCCCATTTACAATTATACCGCATTTTCTGTGTGCAACAGTCTGCCACAGAGTTTCTTCACTTCCTTACTCCATCCCCAGACGAGGCTATGCTGGATTCGCAATAATGCAGCGAGGCAAAATAGGGAAGCAGTGCCTTGCAAGGGAAAGCCTGCGGCAGTAATGTTGAATAGAGATGGAATTAATCATGCTTTTATCAACCATTTGTTGAGAATAGCGGTCTGCCTTGCGAATGCAAGTAAGCAACGGCTAGGCTAGGAGACAAAATGGCAGCCGTGCCACAGTAGTCAATGAATCAGTGACCGCTTTGCGCGGCCTGTCTCGAAGATGCAGGAGACAGGAGGTTTTGTAGTTAGGTAGAGCAGAAAAGCGAAGGGGAACAAGAGCAAAGGAAGGGAAAGAGTTTCGAGGCGAGGCACACTCTGACGGCGGAGGGCCACAAACAATTGAACGCCGCCAAAAGTGATAAAAAAGATGAAAGAAACAGAGACCCAGCCACAGGGCGTCTATGGCGTTTGTGATCGTCAATGATTGAAGAACAACAGCGTTCAAATATGCATAGTGTGATAACGGAAAAAGAAGGAAAGAAACAGGGCACAGCAGGGCACAGCAGGGCACTCAACAAGCAAGAAGGCGATATTTTGCTCAAGTTCGAGCCGAGATTATGGGGGATGAAATGTCTGGCGCTAAACCACGGCCAGGAACCAACCACTCATGGGCTGAATTGCACGCACATTCGATGCAGGTCCATGTCGCCCGCATATCCCAGTGCCGGTTTTGGCGTTGTACTGTCGACAATGCATGAACAGAGTATGTAAGATACGTACGGTTTTGGCTCTTGACTTAATCCCGTTTGCCGCACACGAGAGTCTCGTTCTGAGTCAAAGTAAAAATGTGCTGTTTTGATGCGTCGTATCTGTTCTTTCCTATCTTCCTGTCGTTAACTTATTTTCCTCTTTCGACACAGAAGCAGTACAACGTGCACGTCCCCGGATCGTTACAGACTTTGACAGCGGCTGAGTGCACGGCAGGCTCGTGGTCCAGGCATGGAGTAACACAAACAAGGGACGCAATGTGACAATGTGACGGTGTGTGATGAAAGTCGATGTGATGGAGCTAACAGCGAACCCGAAAAGGACTAGTAACCTGTGACCTGCCAGCACGAATTATTTTGTGGAAAAGAATCGGCGTACTTTGTATCTTACTTGTCTCCGTACTTGTCTAAAGGGTTGTTCTTCCATAAAGCTCTTCCAAACATAGCACAAGGAGATCGCTGCCCGCAGCAGGGGGCTGAATCTGCTCCCGCCTTGGACAGGCTTCCACGATCCTCGCAGGATCAGTATAAGGGAATAAGGAAACAATCCCACGGGTCGGGAAGACAGCGAAGGAGCCGCTGCTTGTTGGCACGCCCATCTAATGTTTCGTTTCGGCAGCGGACAACGGTCACGGGATGCAGTGCAAGGGAGAGTAGGATCGGAAATTCGCAAGGCCTGAAGGTCTACCATTTTCTCCGAGAAAAGAAACACAAAAAATCAATCCATCAAAAGCCTCCGTCGGCCAAACTTTTCGCCAAAGGGACGAAGCGGGGCGGCCGTCTCCAAGACCCCGTTCTAACCATCTGGCCTTGCTGAATATGACCAGCCAAGACAGCAGCGCGGAGAGCAATAGTTCTCCAAGAGACAATGAGCTATTTTCTCACCGGTGTTCTTCCTCCTTGTCCCCTTCTCTCCGGGATGGAGACATATCCGTCTGCGGTAATGGCAAGAAAGAACCGACAGACGAAAAGAGAGAAGAAGAAAAAGATTGAAGGGGGAGAATGTTTAGACTGCACAAAGCAACCTGGCGGCAGAAATGATTTTGACCAGGACCAGCAAGCGCCTGCGATGCTTCGTTTCTGGTTGACCTGGGCAGAAAGCAAGCGGAACAGAGTACGAGAGCCTGATGGAGCATCACGACAAAAAAAACCCTTGTTCTACCCTTTGACAGGGGGGCCGTGCCAGACCAGCAAAACAGTGGGTGTGGGCCGTTGACAGAAGGTTGTCCATGGGCGCTAAGAGTAGCGGCCGATGGGGAAAGAGCCCGGGACTAGGGCGTGTTAGTGGACGGAGCACCCCGTTCTGTGCGACGTATGCACCTGCCCTTTCCAGCGCACTCTCTTTGCTTCTTCTCCTCAACCCTCTTTGTTTTCTTTGCCTGACCTGTTTCATTGCCCATTCCGTGCTCCGTTTTTTTTTGCTTGCCCATACCATGTCGCACTGGGATGCAGTAGTGTGATAGCCCGTAGACAAAGTGGAGGATGGAGCTTCAAACATGAGCTACAGAGTAAAGAGCAAGATTACTCGTTTGCGATCAGCCTCTACTTGACTTTACAACGCGGAGATGACATATCCCCCACATCTACATCGAAGCGGGAGCGAGTGAGATATCAGAGCGGTCTAAGCAGATGAGTCTCGTCGTTTCTGCCGTCCATTGTGAGAAGACCAATATCGAAAGAGACAACAGGGCCAACAGACAGAAAGCCAAAGTTTAACGCCAGCGCGTTTGTTCACCTTGGTTCTCGCCCCCAAAGCTGCGGTAAAAGCCCAAAAAGCCGTGATTGTCGGGCTGCCTATAGACGACTCTGGGAGAGCGATCGGGTGTGTTCTTTTCTCATTCGAGAGCGGCTAATTTCTCCCTTGCATTCGTGTTTCTATTGCGCCATGTATGTCTGTCTACAGATTCTTCGACCCGCTTCTCATCTACGAGTCACCCAGCAATTTTTGACTACTTGGCCCCCTTCTACTGGCAGTCGAGTCGCACAACCATGGATAAGCCGCGCTGCGCATGCAAGGCAATGCACGGAGGGTCCGGGGTCGGAAAGTTGAAGACGGCATGCAGCGTCTGCGCAACTGCATCTCACAGACGTAATTTATCTAGCATAGAATGGCTGAGAAGAAATGACAGCCATCACGCCGCTGTGATAGTGGGCAGTTAAGCGCGCTTCTTTGTTGTATTGTTTTCCTGACTATTGTTTCCCGGCCCTGTGTGTTATTTACTTTGGTCCCGTTGGCTTGTTTCAAAGATCAGACCGTAGATTCGGTGTGCAAGAGTGGCCTGCGAGGGCATTCAGAAAAACCGCTTTGCGTATTCGCATTGCTGTTTTGGGGGGAGGGAGTTTAATCTATCTTCCACACTTCACTGCTATTGTCACATTGCGCCGTTTCATCTGTATTGCGCCATCTTGGAGTTCGCGTCGCCGGTATTCAGCAAAAAAAAAAACTCGCCCGGCATCTTGGACCGCAAGTATATATGGTCTCCGATCTTGCGACACGTTCCCGAACTGCGTATGTGCATGTGTTGTCGTTGTGCGTGCGTGTGTGTGGTGTGCGTGAGTCTGCATGTGGTGTCGAACCTGCATGTTTTTTTTTTGGCCATCCCATGCCGGGCGTCTAATTGCCCTTGTTTTGTGGACACCGAACCATCCCGTGAGGCTGAAAGAACACGACTTGTATTCGTCCGTCTGGCCTATCACACAACCGTTCTGGATTGCGTTGCCTTTTTTACCACTTATTATTACAGAGCAACTCTGGAACGCCTGGAACATATTAGTACATGTTTTTGCGCACAAATAAAGGAACACCGTTGTACCTGCACTGACGGCACCGTACTGTCGAAAGAGTTGGTGATGTGCCGATTTGCAACCAGTGCGCTACAGCACGTACCCATGATCTCGTTTCTAACCTTGTCTCTTATGACTCTGCCCTAATCAGACAAAGGGCACTTTTTTTGGGCGATCCTTTGTTCCTGAGCCTTCCGATCGCAACCGTATCGTGTTCGGCGGTCCAGTATATCGAGATGGAAGAGCCAACGGCCAACAGCCAACGGCAGTCACCACGTTTCCACCTTTTAACAAAGAGATTCTCACGAGAGATACCAATCGAGTGGGCAAATATCATCGTTGCCACAGAAGGTCGAGACACCCGAAGAAGCCGACAGACAAATATACCTTACAAAGTGTAATAATTTCAACACCCTTCGTATCTGCGCCCACACTACTCTGTACCTTCTCCGTCAACGCACTCTGTAGACGTTCCACCCACACGAAGCATACAAGGACCGCAATTATCAGTTGCGTGAACAGCCGACCCCCGCCTGCATACACGCGCGCCTACAAGAATGCCAAGAGTGCCATACAGTGTGAGCAGTGCAAGACGCGCAGCTAGTTCTATCCGCTACGCTTTGGAGACGACAACCAAGTGAAGTTGAGAAGGGGACATGTTCTTTCGCTCTTGGGACACGGCTTACTCCATGTTTGGCTTGACTCGTACTCTGTACACCTCCTCTCATCTCATCAACGACACTCTCATTCTGTTCATCGCCCCCATCCATAACGTTGTTCCTGCATATGGTCCAGTGTCTAACTAGTAGTCATATATACCTTCGCCGTGGTTTCTCGTGCTGACCTGGCTCTCGGCCTGTGAATAACATGGGCTGATTGACCCATTCACCATTGGAGAGCCAGGATCTACCAAGAGCCTTCTGGGCGACAACTTGCCCGACTGAAGAACCCAGACTGTGGAAGTGAAAGAACCCGAATGAGTTCGTTGATCGCCCGTGCCATTGCATCAATAACTAGCCATGCTCGCTGTTCTGCAGGTGTGTGCTATGTGTGACCAGGGGCCACGGCAGCAAACCGTTTAGCCCACGAATCAGGCTAGAGCGCTTTTCTATCCCGCCTTTCTTCACAAATCGACTCAACCTTTTCGTGTCGTTTATCGAATTTATGTTTTTTTTTCACTTTTTTCACTTTATTTTCCTGGTAACTTTCGTCTTCTTTAGGTGTCCTGGTTCGGGCTCGACACGCAGGAGGCAGTCTCAGTCAAGCTAGCCATACAACGTAGCCCCCGCGAGGCCCGTTGTTGGGCCCATGCCTGGCCCCTGCCGACCAGGTGTGCGTTTTCCGCCGCACTTTTCGTCTTGACGCCTTGCTCCTCTCATAGACGCCATCATGGCGCTTCCGCGTGTCCCCAGACGAGGCAAGAGCGATTTAGCGCCGCTTGCCGCTTGTGGTCGATATACAAGGACGAAGTACTTTGCATGTTTGGGCTCTTTCTTCAGAGCCCTGCCAAATGAGGCAAGAGCAATGAAGCCATCGGGCGCAACTTCCTCAATTTGATATATAGATGTCTGCCCGGTGGCTACTTCCTACTTTGCCAAATATACGCTCTCTTGCCTGACTTTACTATCCCATGGGAGTTGTGGTCAATATTTGTTTTTCTCCCTCCTTTTGTTCCTGAGATATTGCCTTTCCCTCAGTCAAAACAGCGTCGCCATCATATCTCCATCTCCATCTCTATCGCCTTGATTGATCTACTCCTTGTCTTATAAATCTCTCCCTCCAACTATCCCCTGGTTCCATTCTGCAAGACTTTTTCTTTTGTTGCTCTTTGTTTGCTCACCTTCTTTCCCTTTTCTCCCCTTTCTCCCCTTTCTCCCCTTTCTCCCTGCCCTCCGCTGCCCATGACATCAAACTACCTTATGTCGGACGTGGCGTCTCCCGGCTGTATGCCCCTTCGCCGGACTTGTGAAAAATGGCCTACCCTCGGGATGATAATCCACCTCTCGCGGTCTTCTCGAAAAGGCCAACTTTAGGTGCAGTTCCCCATGCCCACCTCGCACGTCCTCTGGCCCCAGTCCTGCAGATCGATACGTCTTCCCAACAGCCTAAGACGATCCTCAATCCCTACGAAGGCTTTGAGCTCATCCTTCAGCAATATCCCTTGCAAAACAAGCAAGCATCAAACCAGCCAGTCCAACAACACGGCCGCCATACCACGCAACAAGGACAGAGACACGACCTGCCCCCAAGGCACTCCCAGCAACCTCATGGCAGGCATATATGGCAGCAGATGGTCGAAGAACCAAAAACTGCTACTCCTGACAGGCAGCAAAGAGCAAACTCGCGGTATTATCAACGAACACAGAGCCAGTCGTGGCAAAATGTACGGCAGGGAAACAGATTTCCTCCCCCCGTTCGCCCGGCTTCGATATCTCCCCATCCAGACCACTCGTCGTATCCGTCCTTCACATACATTCAACCAAACTTTGGCATGACACACGACCATGTAGATCCATTGCAAACCCTAGTCTCCGGCACAGTCTATGCAAGACAAAGAGCCATTGACTGCCATCCCAACGACTTACGACTTCAGAGGCTCTCGGCAAATAGTCTTAAACCAGCCAAAAAGAAGCCGATCTGGGCAGCAGAGTCAAGAAACTCAGTCACGGTCTCTTCCATACGTCAGCAAAAGATGACCTCAAAACGATTGAAAAGAGCCGGGCGTGGGTTTTCTGGTCTTCAACCACTAGGGTCACGAGCTCCCACCTCCGTGCCAACCCACTTGAGCCCAAACTTCTCAGTGGCACCGCCCTTTACATCGACATTTGGTCGATTTGAAACAGATCGAGCCTCTCCTATGCCATCGCCGCCTCACCCATCTGCCAACTTCTTTCCGTTTCTGAAGCCAGTATCGGCAACACACAGAGGGGGCGTTTGGGGGCCGGAATTCAGACCACCGGCACCGCATTCCAGTCGGTCCACAATGTAAGTTCGAGAATTACAGCTGGAGAAATTGAGAGACAGTGAACAGTACGATAATATCAAGACTACTGACGGGGTTCAATAGACCGAAGATGAAACTCAAACGCCAACCTCTCGCCAGGGCAATAGGGTTGTCAAACATTTCAACAAGTAAGTAAAAGGGTATCTTTTGGAACAATGATCAATTTTCTGATAGTTTTGTGTAGCCCGAACAATGGCGAGCCAGAAGCCAGGCCTCTTGCAAGATACAAATTCAACTTTCAAGGCCCAACCCTCATCCTCCCCCACGAAGACCCCCGACCAGCGGCACTGTGACGTCTTCCATGCCAACACCTCGAGCATCCGATTTTTTAAAACGCAGGCTCCAACACGACGTCTCATCTTCATATGCTGCGGAAACACACACTTACCGTGCTGGCCAGCAATCTGGGGTCGCCTCTTTGGTTCTTCCTTACGGACACTCAACTCCTGTCGTTTACGTTTTAAACCAGCCACCTTTTGTTGATTTTGTGCGGGGACTTTTGCGTGATGTATGCTCCCAAAAAGCCCCCGAAAGACACTTTCAACCAACAATGCCACAAGAAGAAGAGGCTTCCCAGCCGCCTGTCGGTACAGCTGCCTCATTCGCATTTCCAAGTGCTCTGCCTCAGCTTCCAACGCCAAAGGCTCGGCCACTTATCCGACTCCCACACACCGAGCCACCAAATGCGTCACATCTTGCAGCATGTGTAGAAAAATACATCTCCCACGTTCAGGTCTTGTACCACGTAATGCCACCCCAGCGCCTAGACAGTATCGTTGACAGTTTTCTTCGCCGCTGTCAGGCTCCAGACCAGAAGCATGGTGGAAGCACATGCCACACAATCTCCCAGACTCGGACTCAGCCTCAGGTCGAATTAGCCATCGAGTACCTTGTCTTCGCTCTTGGAGGACTTTGCTGGGCCAAGTGGGACAATACCATATTTGAGTCTGGACCAGTATTTTCCGATCGCGCAACAAATATTTTGCGCCAACTCTCCGAAGGCCTGCTATTCGAGGAAAGAAGGCAGCACTTGGATCCTATGGCTTCTACCACGAGCTGCGATTCAGGCACTTCTTTAGCTGATCAAAGCATGACTGCAGATCTGGGTCTTCCAAACAGTGTGCGTCATCTGACAGGCACGCAAAGTGCCAGTCCTCCGACGCCGTGTCTTACAATGGACCTCGCACGTGCATACCTTCTTGCAGCCCTTTCCTGTGGGCAGCTGGCCAAGATGCAAGAGGCTGCTAATCACGTCCACCGCGCAAGCAGCATCATCCATTTTCTCATACGGCAGCCTGGGGGACAGGGAGGTCAGAATGCTGTGCAAGGTCTTTATGGGCGGTCTCTTGCAGAGTACGAACAGCATCCCCACCGTTTGCAGAGGATGAGCGGCAGCTGGTCTCTCTTTACTGGACCTGTGTGCATCTGGAATAGTAAGTTGGCTTCCTGGAAGGAGTTGTGCTGTCCAATGTATCAAGATTACTAACTATCAACTCTGACAGCGAGATCAACACAGAAACAGGGCAAGCGCCTTCTGAACTTCTCCGGTATCAGTCAAAAGTTCCAAACACCAGATTTTGATATTTCGAGGCTCACCAACAACACCAATGAGGACGCGACAATAGCCGGAATAGGGCTTTCCCTCGAAGATGAAAGCAACCATAAAGCAAGTGCCTCGTCCAGCTTCAAGATCCAGACAAGCCTTAGAGGTCATCTCAACAATATCTACAGAGCAGCATTCGAGCAGCCTGTCCTGCCAAAACAAGCAAGCAACGTTGCCATGGCGGTATCTGGACTTAGACATCAGTTTGATTCCATGCTCTTGGGCCAGTCAGATCGCCACCGGCCAGGACACAAACCCATTCAGACGGCACGTGCTCTTTCAGCATATTGGGAGGCCAGGTCCTATGGCGCACTTCCGCGCCTGATGAAACCTCGCAACAGCATTGGCATGGATGAGATGGCCGAAGTCGTCTGTAGTATGGCTTGAAACGGTCAGAGCGTTCACTGTTTGGAGGAAGACCGCCTCATTCTTCCCAACGCGTTCGGAACAGCCATCTGTAAGTCTCAGCCATATCATATATCTTACCATCCATATTGTGTTTTGTATCCATCGAACACCGCTAAGTATTCTCCACAGACAATGCCGTTACGTGCTGCTTCTCTTTGCGGCCTCTCGCACGTTGCCAAATCTAGCAGCGTTTATCGACGATACCAACCTTGGCAGAGCTCGTTAGCCGGACCTTGATGTCGTTCCAGGATCTGCTTGTTTTCAGAGGGATCTCGTTTGGTGGGATTGTTGGAAGCAGCACGACAAGTGCTCAAAATAGTAGGGACATGCTGCAACAACAGGAAAAGCAGGCGGGCCCTGTGGTGTCTGAACCGGCCCCGGCCCCGGCTCCAGTGCAGTCTGGACACGACAATGCCCGAACTCTCCTTGTACTGCCCGTCATTCACAACAGCTTCTGGCCCTGCAACTGCCATCCCAACAGCAAGCACGATGGACTCGTTCATCTCGTTCCCGACGCCCAGCTCGCCCCACCTCTTCCCCTTTTCCGCGCTCACGTCTCCGCAGCATTCCCCAAGCATCTCCGCAACGTCGGCCTCGCCCTCGCCCACGTCGCCAACGTTTATCTCCACAGTCGAGCCGGCACCGTGCCCCATTCCTCCGAGTGCCACCCACTACAAATACATGCCCCGGATCCGCTGCCGCCGTTGGACATGTTCCGCGCCCGTTGGAGCGTATGCCAGCCGCATTTGCTGATTTCCCAGGCTTTGTGCACCATCTGGGTCTGGGACTGTGATAAGCAGAAGTGGCGACGAGACTGAAGTACTCGTACCTCATCTTCCTGTCTTTGTGTTTACCCTGCGGCACTATGATGGCTCTCGCCTCGTGTCTTTTTTTTCGGGATGTCGTTTCTTATATCCCCATTCCTTCATTTTGCGTCGTCTTTTGCTTCTTTTCACTTCGTTGGTCCCGCGGCCTCTTCTGCTTCTTTTTTACGCAGTCCTGGCAAAGAACAAGCCATGGCGGGCCAAGCTGGCCTGACGAGAGTGGCTCATGCCGTTGCACTTGTTCCTGCCTGGCGGAGTTGCCTTTATGACAGCACTGCTTTTGTTGACTTCTGTACATATTCTTGATTTTATACTTGCCATATTAATATTAGTCTCCTTGGCCACGTTACTTTGGACTTCAATTGATGCCATTTTGCGACTCTTTTCAACTCAACATGCATTTTACATGTTCGTCAAGAGCAGATACTACTCAGTATGGAACGAGGCTGGCGTTGGCCATGCTGATCAGCAACAAACACACATCAGAAGCTCGAGCCGATGGACCACACAGCCTCGGCATTTCTGTCGCCGTGTGCCCCGGCTTGCATCGTCGAAATGCGGGGCGATGTTTATGTTTTGTTAATTTTTCGACCATACGTACGAGTACATATACGTATTAATACTTCGTACAGCGAACGAACAGCAAACAGCCGCTCTCGTCCTTGTGCATCGCTGTTAAATTTAGCCAATTAGCGTCCTGTGGCCCTGGCCCGCCGTGTCGATTGGGCCCTGGGGCGGCTCTAGCGCGACTTTATTACGGCCAGGGCTTTTGTGGTGTCGCGTCATGCGCTGCCTCTGATGTTGTCATAGCAACAGGTGCGTCTGGACAGTGAGTGGATAGCCATCAGACAAACCCTCGAAATGAAAGCACCACACTTGTGCCAGCTAATTTGCCGCCACACCCTTGGTAATGTGGGACTGGGAGACAGGGGGCGGAGCACAGCAGATCTTGGAAGCTTCTGTTTTCGAGAGATGAAGGACGAGAATTGGAGATGGGAGAAAGCGAGCTTGGAGAAAGCGAGCTTGAGAAGAAAGCTCAAAAGCAAGGGTACGAGTAGTTGTGGACGACGCTGCCGGGCGACATAGTGTCCAGTCAAGGCTCTCCTGCAGCTTCGCGAGCAAGTTTGGCAAGCCGGTATGCATCCACAAAGAGGATCGTGCCGGCCCAATGGCAGACATACACGACACCAGGTGGATGGCCGGGCCAGGAAAAGAAAGAAAGGGATAAAAAGAAAGAAAAAAGAAAGAAAAAAAAGGAGATGGTCCACTGCCAAGACCTGGCTTTGCTGCGCGGACAGGAACAACATATAAAAGTACTCGGTACATGTACAGTACCTTGCTTAGTCCATGTCTTGTTCTCCGTGTCTTGCTTTTGAGGAGCGATAATACGTCGCCCTCCGCAGAAGGATCCATTTCCCGCACATGGTACGAAGTACATGGTCATGCACATATATCGTACTATGAAGACAGGGCCAGGCTCCTGCCAAGTGAACACGTTACTGTGCAGACCTCAGACACGTTCTCCAGAGCAGCGATGGCACTCACGGTCTGGACGTTGAGGATCTCTCGCGACTGTCTCGCTCAGTAAGACGACCTGCTTTCATGAGATTGGCGATGGCAACAAACCAAAAACCAAACCTCGCCGCAAGCTGTCCAAAGCCACCCGCAAGTACTTGTGCACCGTATCTAACGAGCCGTGCCTCCACAGCGGTTCTACGAGTACGAAAACACATGCCGTGGCACCCACAGCTGTGACGAGCGTTGCGTGTTGAGGCTTCGTTGTACCGTGCCTTTACAGTGCATATACTGTATATCAATAGCGTGCCGCGTCGTTGCGTCGTTTTTCAGCTGAGGTCGCGCAACTTGCCAGAGCAGAACGCCCAGCCCCCATCTCGACAAAATATCGAACTGGGCAACGCGGCAGGCCCGGTCGTACCCATCCCCCTCTCCTCCCCGTCGCCTGCATGTGCAATCACAAAACAGGGTGGTCGTGGCCCGGCCGTGGCCAATTGGGATGCACAGAGTCTAGCCAACATCGTTTCCAGCGCCCTGGCAGCCACGCCCTGCCTCCCCCATTGCAGCCCAACCAAGCGGTGAGCAGCGGACGGGAAGTAGAGAACCACAGGAGTCACAAGAACCACAAGAAACAGAAGACGATCGACAGCAAGAGGGTCAAAACAGAGTGGAGGCTGGGCACTGTGGCCTCGCATATGTCACGGGCAAAAAGAGCAAAAAGAGCTGGAAACGGGGGAAGGAAGGCGCCAGGAAGCTCGCTAGCTGAGAAGGAAAGAAGGAAACCCAGATAATAGCAAGGTGCGGGCCCGCTAGGCAGTTTCAGGCGCCTTGTAAACAACAACAATAACAACACACTGGGGCAAAAAGCACAAGCAAGAGAAGCAGGCCAACAGAGACAGGCAGGGAATAGCCCCCTAAGCAAGCTCAGGATAAGGACGAAAGGACAACAAAAAGTGGGAGGCAGACCCACTCCACATAAACAAACGACCGCTTCGTGGCCCTTTTTTCGGCCGCGGTTTCTGTGCTCTGTGTCTTCCGTCCACCCTGGACCTCCCCGACCACCCTGGACCTCCTTTCCAGTAGGGATCATCAGGCCTCGTCTGCTGTAGCTTGCCTCGTTGCCGTGCAGCAGCGGTTTGTTTTGTTGTCTTGCTAGTGTTGTTTGGAAAAGGCGGGTGGAGGGTACGCAGCGCATGGAGACAGAGGGAAGGTGCAGCTGGGCTCTCACCGGCGCCCCTGCTGTTTCCACGTATTGGGTGCTGTCGTGCCCCCAGGCTGCTCGTCGCCAGCGCTGGCTCCTCCTCTGGCCATTTCCTATTTCTTGCCAGCCCGTCCCATCTTCTGTCCTGCCGACTCTCCTCTCTTCTCTTCCTTCTTTTCTTTTCTTTCCTCTCCTCTTCTCTCCCCATACCACATTCCCAGCTTCACATTCCCAACCCAACCACCATCCCAACTCTTCCAATTAGCTCCGGCTAATAGCTCCTCTTTCTCCCCTTCCTTTGAAGAAAGAGCGCCAGTAGGAAAAAAAAAGTCTCGAACTTTTTTTTCCTTTCTTGTGCTCGCTGTCAAAGGTCGTCAACCTGGATTTTGAAGCCAGAGTTCCCGTGCCCTTTAGCATTTTCCCGTCTTCCTACAAGGAGGACAACAAGCCCGCTGAGGTGACCACCCAGACCCACGAGGAATACAGTGTCCAACTCCCCCAGCACCACGAACGGCCCGGACGGGAAGGTCAATACTCTTCTTCCTACGTTGTCAACGAGTCAACAACAACAACTACCCTTACCGGGAAGAAGAGGTCCGCGTCACTCGTGAAGAGGAACGTTACCGCCGTCCTGGTGTCCGCCGCGAATTCATCCGTGAAAACCGGTAAGTTCAAGCTTTTGCAACTACATGTCGTTGGAAACGAGTCAAATGAGTCAAACTAGCTTGATGTTGCAAACGGTTCCGTGTCGTCGGCGTTCCCGAGCATTCCAATGCTCTGCGGGACGTCCCGTCATGCCAGTTGTGACAGTTTGTGGCCCACGCGACGCGACATTCCTCAACCTCCTGTAGCTTCCGTGCCAGCTGCTAACAAACCTGCCAGTCCCGCACTACCTTCTCCGAGACTTCTGTAGACTACGACGTCCGTCGCCAGACCTACGACACCGCCATTGACATTGCTGAGCGCGAATACCGCACTCGCTACCAGCCCACTTACCACCGCGAGGAGGCCCGTACCACCTTCTCCGACACCACTGTTGATTCCGGCCGCTTCCCCACGCAGCCCCAGCAGTCTTCCTTCGTCGAGGACATCACTACCGTTGACGCCCCGGTCGTTCGTGCCCCAGAGCACCTTCACCCGCAAGTCGACCAAGGTCGTAGAGGATATTGTTCAGCCGTCGAACGTCACCCGCAACTCTAGCAAGTATGGGCTACTACGACGAGGAGGTGAGTCTACATTCCGTTGTTTACACTTGTCTTTTTTGTTTGCTTTTGGGGCTAGTGTCCGGCACGTCTGCAAATGTTTGGCGCGTCAGACCACAGCTTCTTCCCCGGTTCGCTCTGTCCATAGCGAGAAACGGTTGACTAAGCATTGGCTCTTTTTTTCCTTTGTTTCCTTGCCCATTTTTTCTAGGCAACTACCACTCTTTCGCCACGGAGTGCACGAGCTTGCTGACCGCATCCTGCATCCTGAAGGCCGCGACTCTGTCGAGGTTTCGGAGTACCGCGAGACTGTCCGCTCCAGCGGCTCGCGCGGTCGCCGCACCTCTGAGGAGGATGCCCCGCGCAACACGGTCACGATCCCCTGCCACCCATCCGCATTGGCGACATCCTGATCCTTCAGGGCCGCCCCTGCCAGGTGATCCGCATCTCGACCTCGGCTGCCACCGGCCAGCACCGCTACCTCGGCGTGGACCTGTTCACCAAGAAGCTGCACGAGGAGTCGTCGTTCGTCTCGAGCCCCTCGCCGAGCGTCGTCGTCCAGACCATGCTGGGCCCCGTCTTCAAGCAGTACCGCGTTCTGGACCTGCAGGAGTAGGGCAACGTTGTTGCCATGACCGAGACCGGCGATGTCAAGCAGGGCCTGCCCGTCATTGACCAGTCCAACCTGTGGTCGCGTCTGCTCCGCGCCTTCGAGTCGGCCGTGGCTCCGTCCGCGTCCTGGTTATCAACGACCACGGCCGCGAGCTGGCTGTCGACATTGAAGGTCGTCCACGGCGCCAGCCTGTAAGCGTTGCACCCAACCATTCTGGAAATGAAATGTTATCTACTCTTATATTTTGTGTGTAGTATATCTTTTTTTCTTGATTTGCGCCGCTTGCCTCTGGTTTCCCCTACCCCCATCTATTTTCCTATTTATTTGTGTTTAGAAAGCATTTTGTATGTACGGAGTGGGTTGTCAAGACTCGCCGTATCAGTTAGGATGGACAAATCTCTTGGATAGTCATGAGGCTGTTATCTGTTTATAATTTATCTATACCTGCAACCTTTGCTTAGAACTCTTGTCCGTGAAATGTGAATATGTTGTCAAGTAGGCAGACTTATTGCTGTCTGCTGGTATTTTGAGTAGTCAAGTAGGCAGCTCATCGCCGTATGCTGGCATTTTGAGTGTACTTGCGTAATTCATGTTGGCGTTTGCTTGCCGAGTTGATGTGTATCTTCGTATTAAGGCTGTATCTCTGCGACCAATGGAAGTTTCGTCGTCTGAAAAAAAAAAAAAAAAAGATGAGGCCAGTTGCACAGATTGTTAAAAAATGAGCTTTGAGCTCCGATACGGGGAATCGAACCCCGAGCTCGACGGTGAGAGCGTCGGATGTTAACCATTACACCATATCGGATTATTGTGATTGGTCACCTGTTGTTGGGGGTCGGCGCCAAAAGCGTAGTTGTAGATGGGCATCGCGCCGTCTACAATCGGTTGCCTGTGCTTTGGTGACCTCGCCTGTTTTGTTGGTTGATCATGAGTATGTATTTGTTTATATTATGGACTACTCTTGTCATTTTATTTGTTGGTGTGCATTTTGCAATACTTGTGTTCTCACAATTCTCATGTGATGTACATTTTCATTTTTAAATAACGAGATTGTTTATTTATATTTTATATTTTATATTTTACGGTTTGTTTTTCATGTGAAAAAATAAAAGGCAACTATTCAGGCAATGCCAGCAAAATAAAATACCATCCATACTACCGATACTCGCCAAGGAGCACATCTAACCGTGTCAACCTCTAATGCCTTCTTTGCCACTGAGGACTCCAATGATCACTACAAACCTACCAACACCAAGATTTCAGACCATCGGGCATTGGCGGCAGAGGCAAGCCGCATGGGACTCTTTCCCGTCTCTCCTGCTCCCAGCCAACGCACGACGTGCATTCCAGGCATGTCACGAGGAAACTACTGAGTATGGAGAGCATTGTTAATCTAGCTGCATTGCATGTCATTTCTTGTTCAAGAAAAAAAGAACACTACATTTTCCTGATTTCGAGATATTGAAACCTTGCTTGGTCTGGGGGGGGGGAAGGTCGGGCTCTCGGGACCAGTCCACTGGGACTGCTATTTCTTGCGGGCTTGGCCCCCTTGGGCGAATGAGGCATAGCCAGAATGACCTCCTCGGCCATTTCGAGTATCGCGCTGCAGGCCAAGGATGCGTCGTGCGTAGCATCGGCTGGAGCTTGCCAGCGCAGAGGCGACAGGGATAATGTGCTGTAATATTTGTTACTTCGTATTAGAGTCTGCGCGTAAAATGAACCAAAAGATCAAAAGACCAAAGAACCAACAATATGAGATAACGGACAACTTTCCTCCCGCCACTCTGCGAACGAGCAAAAACAATCCGTCGAATGCCAACCTTGCAAACCGCCAGCGTCGAGCAGCCGACAATGGCTTGCAGAAGAGGACACAATCATGGAGAGCGCGCGCAAATGCGCGCACGCGTTCCGAGTGGTGAGATATCTCACGGATTTCCCTCTCCGCTCTGGTTGTGGCCCTGGCGTTTCCTGGTAAAAAAGTCAGACCGACCAACTCGCGCAGGCTCTGGTACGGTACGGGTAAAGCTTCCGCCAATCTCGCAGCGGTTCCTGGTTTTCCCTGCCCTCCTTCATCGTCTCCGAGCCGTAGAAAGTCCGCTGCGTTCCATGGTCTGGCTGCTGGCCTGTTTCGATAGCTGAATGCAAACAGGGTGGAACGCAATTTCCCTCCTGCAGTCTTTTGCAGGATATGCAGTGATCGCGTACAGAGGAGGCCTTCCCTTGGTGCTGAATAGAGCGCTTTAGTATCTTTCATATTCCCAACCGAAAGAGCCCTGTGAACATCACCATGAAGGGCTGGGAGAGACACTGTTGTGTCGGTGTTGCACACAGACATGAGCACAAGTAGAAAAGCCAGACCCCGTCGCCTGGGCTTGATTCACCAGAGCTCCAAATTCCAAACTCCCTAGATCCTGGACCTGAAGAGAGAAAGGAAAAAAGGCACCCAAAAGCCCCAAAAGAGGACACTCAAGACACGCGCCGGCGGCGGAGCGGGAGCGCCAGCTCTCGGTCTTGTGGCCTTTGGGCAAGGGGAGGCTGGACGTGCGACCCGTCAGGTAGAGATACGATCCAGGAGCAGCTAATATCGTTCATGGAACGTGTCAGCTCGTTTGCGCAAGATGAACTTTTACGTCGCCTGTTCTGCACAAAAAAGGCAGGAAGGACGCGCCTGCTGCAGCGGCCCCTTGCTCCTTCCCCTGCTTGCCGTGTCTTGCTCTCCTACCTTTTGGGCTGAATTGGCAATTATTGCATATGAATTAAGCCGGAAGGTCCATACGACCTGCTGTGGGTTTATAAGAGAAGGAGCAACAGCGGCGCGAAAGTGTCACGGCCAGTTCATAGTGTCTTGTACAGAGAGTATGAGCGGGACATTCGAGCAGGAACGACTTGCGCACGTACGTGCTTCCTTCCTGGCGGACGCGTCTTCGCGCCTGGCCTCCTGCCCGATCTTTGCGAAAGCCCTGCATCTTCCCCCTTTTTGCAATCATCACGGCTGTTGTTGTCTTTTGTGATACCCTTCTGCCTCTTACAACTTGCCATACCACCGCGCGCACCCAGACGACTCTGCGACCAGCAGTAAGAAGATACATTGGCAAACGGTGTGTCTTACGAGAAAGGGCCGCATGCCGACCGCCACTCGGCCTCCCCATAGCCACATCCGCCTTCCTCTGCAATTTTCTTTTAATAGAAAGCAAAGAAAGACTTGCCGCCGTTTCTCGTTCCTGTTCCTGCCCTTCCTTCAATTTGTCGGGTCTACTACGTTTTTCTGACACGTCAATTGGCTCGCAACTGTCTCCCCTCCAGTCGCAAAACACGTCGCAGTAACCAGAAAGTACGAGCTCCTTTTTTTTTTCTTCTTTTTTTTTCTTTCTTCTCCTCTCCCGCGCACAGCCTTCTCGATTGCTGCAAACCACACGTACGGGTGCTCGTCCCAACATCCACCTCACAACTTTTACCACGCCCCCAGAAGTCAATACCGCATTAGATCCACTACCAAGCGGACTTCAGCAAACGACCCGGGCCGCATGCCGACCGCCACTCGGCCTCCCCATAGCCACATCCGCCTTCCTCTGACGGCCGTTGGCATCACGAAGCCATGCTGGCACGAGTAACAGGCAAGATCATTGTCACTCGCATCCCCGTCGTCCACTGTTCTCAACAGACATCGTTGCGCTCCCGTCGCGTGCGGTTTTCGTTGGCGGAGGAGGGAAGAGGAAGGTAGCCATATCGGTGAAGGAGTCGTTGGGGCGCACTGGTGTATCTGCAGCGAGCCCAAGAAGGAGGAGGAAACCCGAAAAGACGAACAAGGAGGGCTCTTCGACGACTCTGAGAATTAGGCGGCATACGACGCGCCGAGCTTTCAGCGGCCACATCCGCGCCCTTCCCAGCCACCTGCACTGTCCGCATCGCGAGTTGGGCCACCGTTCCACCAGACTCGAGCTTCCTTTTCTGTCCCTTACACCTCGCCCCTTTGCTCTCGCTGCCCCAGCCAGCGATCCTAGACGACAGGTCGACCGACGATTCGAGGCTTTCCTGGTATCCGCTTGGCCTCTTTTTCTGCGGCCGCCGTCCACGTCAACAGGCTGCCAACGATAGTGCAGGTCGGACTGCTGCCAAAAAGGCTATTTGCGTCTTCCATTGGCCACGTCTGTTTCCCCAGCCCTTTCTTCTCACTTGATTTTCTCAGTTCTCTTCCACCTGCGCGCAACCTGGCGACTGGTGTGCACCGAAGCGTCGCAAACCGGGCCAGCCAGACGGGAAAACCCTCATCGGCAACAGCCTATTGCAAGCTTCCAAAAAACCCGCTTCTCCCACCCAACACCAGGCACTATCCACTCCCGCGCCTGGCCGCCCGTCGACTACCTCCAGACCCTTGTAAGTTTCTGTCCGCTCCCAAGCACAGGGCATCGTTTTGGGCGCGTCCCCCGCCACCTCTTCCCAAGCCTCCCCAATTAATTTTGCTAATGACGCCAGTCTGCCAATACCTTCAGACCTTGCTCCTTCTGCACGTCGACCACGACCTTGGCCTGTTTTGCTCAGGGTTGCCTCTTTTCTCCCAGTCTGTTCTCGTCTGGTACCCTCAATTGACTGCCGACCATCTCTCTGTCTTTTTCTCTTTTCTTTTCTGTGCATTGGTGTCTTTTGCTCTTTTTGCAACCGTCTTTGTCACATTCCTGGGCATCTTGGTCCCGTCTTCGGTTTCCCTCGAATCTCGAGAATCCAAAATAGCCACAAGACTGTAAGTTGAATCAACATCCCTTTCTCCGTCTTCGCTAAGACCTCGACCCGCCCAACGGCCTCTGCACATTCTTTGTGTTCCATCGCATCGCCAAAGAAGTGCCTGGCATTCATGCACCTCTGGCTGTTGTCACTTACTTGTTGCCTTTGGAGCGGTTCTCGTCACTCCATTTTCTCCGAAGAAAGCATACTGTGACAAGAAGCAAGCGTCCTGCATGTTGCAACAGCCGTGTGCTGTTCGTCCGTTCCTTCTTTCCCTCTCTGCACCTGCAAGAACTGTCTTTTGTTGTGCAAGATTCTGACTATCCATATAGAAGTTGCTCCGGTGCCGAATCGCTCGTCTTTCCCGCCAGCCTTTCGATTCCGAAATCCCATTTCTTTTTTTTTTTTTTTTGCATTTTTTCTTCAACCCGTGTTTCTTCATTGGGCCATTGCCCCCGAGACGACTTCGCCCAGTAGCTATTCATCCTTCCCGAGTAGCCGCAGCACTCACTGCGGCCTCTCGCGACCTTGCTGCCTACGTACCGGACCTGTCTGGTACCGGCCGAGAAACAGGGACACGTTGAGCGACTCGCCCCCCTCTTCTTTTCACGACCGTTACGACCGATTACGACTACACCCAATCATCCTCCCAGCAGCACTCGCAGAGCCTGCAAAGCAAGCGCTCGTCGCGGCAGCGGCCCTTTACACCAAAGGGACACTCCACTGTCTCAGCTCTTTCTGAACGCGACGCACGATCGACGCCGAACTCTCAGCGATCCCTTCGTCGTACCTCACGCTTCGCCGCTAGCCCTCGTCTCGGGCGAGGCACCTCCCGCAAACCGTATCATCCCCTGCGGACACCCGGCCTCGTTCCACAGGCTCTCCGAGACGTGTCCATCTCGCTGCAGTAGCTACTGGAATCAGCCCACGTCTTGCCTTTGCAACTGCACAGCCGGCTGAGCGCCAGGATAGACCTGGCATCACCCGCAGGCCATCGTCACAAGACTTGAGCGACGACGAGGACGATAACGAGGACGACAAAGAGGACAGCTCATCCGTCGCCGACCACTCCTCGAGGCCCGCCCCTGTTTCCGGACGCAAACCGGCAAGTGACCGCATCAAACCCGACACCCACCCTGTTGTCCATATCTCCAAGCGCACACACAACGCCATCCTCTTTGCCATTGAGGGCCTAACCCACCCGTACAAACTCTCACCCGACCACGAAGAGGAAACCGCCACCAATGGCGGATCTCCTCGTCGGAGGCGGTGGCTCAAATGGCAACGGAAATGGATGTGCCATTATCCCGCCCACCAAAATGCCAGCGCCAGCGCCACAAGCTCACCACGGAGCAACATTCGCGGGCCACGAATGATCATGCAAGAGCGCCAGGAGAGAGAGGCACGGAAAGCCGAGCGGGAGAGAATAGAGCGAGAGCGGATGGAGAGAAGCACAAGCTGAGCAGGATTGCCCGTTGTTTTGGCCGAACAGAAACGGCAAGCTGCCGAACGGGCTGCTGAGCGGGAGCGTGCCACAATTGCTGCAGCGGCAGCAGCAGCCTCGGCCCCTTTCTCAGCAGACACGCCAAACCTATGCCGCCGCCATGTTCTCGAGTGATGCACAACAAGGCTGTCGATCCTGCCACTCAGACAGCAGCGCGCAGAGCAAGCTGCCGCTGCTTCATCTGGTCAGCTTGCACCCCCTCCCACAATCAAGCAACAAGCGCCTCAGCAGTCTCCAATCTCGTCACAACCACCTCAGCAGCAACCGCAGCAGACGCAGCAGCAGCAACAGCAAGCGGCAACAGCAGACCCAGCAGCGGCCGGCTCGCGTGCCACAAAGTGCTCAAATACCACAACAGCAACCGATGAACCAGATCCCAATATCATCGGCGCCTCCCCCAGCAGCAAGCGGTAACGCGCCAGCTCAGCCACCACTGGGACCCGAAGGCGGCGATCTGGGCCAAGGTGGTGCTGGCAGCCGGCCGCGAAACTCGTTCCTCCACGCGTTTGAGCGATGGGAGGCGTTGTCTTGCACACTGGGAGGGACTGGACCAGCTTTTGGATTCGGCAGCTGCAGCAACGGTCCGAGGAGATTAACCAGGACCCTCTGAATCGGCAGCTTGCACGCCAGGTGACTGACCTGTCGGCCGCCGGTGCCAATCTCTTCCATGCTGTCGTGGAACTGCAGCGGCTGCGCGCCAGCTCGGAGCGCAAATTTCAGCGCTGGTTTTTTGAGATGCGTGGTGATATGGAGCGCAACACGGAAGTGCATGCCATGCTTGAGGCCGCGATTCAAGAGGAACGTCGCGGCCGTGCGGAGGCCATCCGTGAAGCTGTCGAGAATGAGCGCTCCAACTCCAAGATTCAGAAGCAGCTGGCTGAGATGCGCAAGGAGCTTGCAATCTCCAAAGATGAAGCGCGTCGCGCGTGGGAGGAGCTGGGCCGACGGAGCAGGAAGAGCGTGACCGCTTGATTGCTTTGCAAGAGGGGCACCCGACAATCGTGGGCGGCGTCCAGGTTGTGCCTATGATGCAGGGCCAACCGACCCGCCCTCGCGCTAATAGCAGCGCCAGCCACGACCAGCAGCAGCAGCCGCCACCGCCACCACAACCTCAGCAACCGCAACAGCAGCCGCCTCAGCAGCAGCCATCTCAGCAGCAGCCACTCCAGCAGCAGCCACTCCAGCAGCAGCCACCGCAGCAGCATCAAGCGCCACCGCAACAGTACCAGCAGCAGGCGCCTCCACCACCTCAGCAAGCAGCCACAGCAGGTTCAGCAGCAGAAGCCGGCATCAGCTCTGGAGCAGCTTCCCTCACAGACGCAGCGCTACCAACAGCCGCCGCAGCCGCAAGCAACAGCAGCAGCCAGCATAAACAGCCAACCCCCAGTCAGCTCCACGGTTCCGACCACGGCCGGCGGCGGCTACTACCAGCAGCCTCAGGGGCACTCGGTGGAGGGTGCTCCCCAGGGCTCCGACGAGATATATGAAGGTAAGACAAGAGAGTGGAAGTGGGAAAGGCATGGTGAAGGTGAATGGGGTGAATGGCAATGATTTGCTGACATTTTGTGTTTGTGGTGTAGAAGAAGAACTGCAGTATGGAACGCCGTCGTCGCTGTCAGCCCCCGGATCGGCGTACCCGCCCTCCGCCTCCCACCACTACTATACCAATCCTACATCGGCGGACATATTCTGGCCAGGCTTTGCTGGACCCGGCTGGGAGACGATTCCCCGTCACCATCACCCGACGCGCCTGAGCGATGTGATCGAAGAGGATGATGAGCGCAGCCGACGTCTGCCAGCCAGGTCAGCCGTGGCGACCGGTGATTAGTCTTGACTTCCGCCTCTCCGCCATTTCGAAATCTCGTTGACCCGCTTAGGCCATTTCTCGCAGCATAGCGCTTTGCCAGGGTTTTGGAATCGTTTCGCCGGGAACAGTCACTGGGTGGCACGCCGAGTACCGCCACCCGTTTTTCCCCCTCTCTTTCATGTTGCATATGTAGTTGCATTAGCATTTTTGGCGCTCCCATAGGTCGGCCCCTTCTTGGCAAAAGGAGGTTACTATTTGTTTGAGCAGTTTCGTTTATAATATTGCATTTGCGAGTTTGCCATGTGGGCTCGTTTTCTTTTTGCCTTTTTTTGCCTTTTTGATTTTTTGGTTGACCAGTCAACGACGGAACCTGATACCGCTCGCAGGGGTTGGCAATATACCAGAACCTCGCTCCGCCATTTCGAAATCTCGTTGACCAAGGGCATCTGTGAGGCATCTCGCCATGCTGTGTTTGGATGCGTGGGCGACGGCTGCTTTGTTTAGACGGGAAAGGGGATTAATAGCATGAGGTTCCAAAGGATAGGCATATGCTCAAGGGTTTGTCTTTGTTATTGATTTCTCCCTCTTATTTTACTGGCGTTATTCAGATTGCCCAGTCTGGCTTTCTCTTTCTCGTCTCTCTTCTTCTCTTCTTTTTTGCGCTTAATAAATCTCAAAATTATTGTTACCCCATTGGCGGCTTGGGCCTGACCGGCGGCATTTTGGACGCGGTCGTCATCGGCAATGCGCTGGTGCGCCATCTCCGCGCCGGCGAGCCCGATGCTCTGGTTACCGGGGCGGTCGAGGCACGCCGGCAGACGTGGCTCGAGGTCATCAACCCCGTGTCGCAGCAAAACTTCCGGCGCCTCTGCTCCGTCGAGGCCTCGGATGCCACCGAGCGGGAGACGTTCTTTGGCCAGCTCAACACGGCCGACCCAGCATTTCTGGCCATGCTCGGGAACCCCAAGTTTCTGCTTCCCGATGCATTCGAAGCGCCACCCAAGATTTGACGATAAAAATATAGAATAAATACTCTCAAGAAATACTCTTATCTAAACTGCTCGTAATAAAAAAAAAGTAAAGAACGATCTTATCCCTTCATATATATTTCCTTTTTTTTGCTTCCTCCACAGTCCTCCACAGCACCGAAAAGCACGTACTGTAAGTTACCTTGCAGTGCTTTATCCTAGTATAATGTCACGCAACACGTCCTCGTGGCCAACCAGTGAAAGTAGCCAAAATAAAAAAGGAAAAAAAAAACGTACAGCAGCGGGTATTCGCTGGTCGTCACCGACCCAACTACTAATCCGCCGATTATTGGTTTAACTAGGGGAGAGCGGACGGGATCCCGTGCTTTCCAATATCTATGGCCGTACGTGGAAAACTGGCGTTAAAGTTGAGGCTATAAGTGGAGGTGAACCGCAATTTCGTGGTCACAGTAGAGTTCATCATCGGACTGCCTGTAGCACAGCTACGGTCATTATCCTCTTCGTGAGCCCCTTTTCTCGCCATGGTTTACGTTGCAAATTGACCATGATGTGTTTTAAAT
Source organism: Sporothrix curviconia (assembly GCA_016097085.2). Lineage (NCBI taxonomy): Eukaryota > Fungi > Ascomycota > Sordariomycetes > Ophiostomatales > Ophiostomataceae > Sporothrix > Sporothrix curviconia. The sequence continues at coordinate 10,299 of JADMNF010000089.1, read as the reverse complement.
CCTCATCCGCGCGTATCATCCTCGTGCTGGCGGTCCCGATAGAAGATCCTGAACTTTTGCTGAGCTGGCTACTTTCAAGTTGGGGGCAGCTAGATGCCGTTGCCTGACACTGTCTGCGGGTGTTTCCGTTCTCTCATGTCGGGTTTTGCGCTGTTTAAGATAAATGGCTGACAAAGTCTGATCTAGCTGCAGTTCTTAATAACGCGTTCCGCGCCGGGTTGTTTTCCATTTTCCAAATTAGACGCCGAGTACTTCGTACTTCTCGGTTGATGCCGCCCCTATTTGGCGCTGCTTGAAGAGTAAGATATTCATTATTTATTACTTCGTATTCGAATCTAGGAGGTTTTCGGAGTGCATATCCATTTGCGCTGCAAGCCCCTGGAGTAGGCAGCTTTTTCTTCGCACGCAAACCACGGCCATGGCCGCGCGCAGGAGCCTGGTCGGATACTCGCGCTGGGTGATTAGCTTACGCCTTGTGTTCGCTGCCACGAAGTTGTCCGCCCGAGGCATTTATCGGCCGCCGCTGGTAACGAACGCGGGTTGCGGCTAGATGCGGACACCCGTGCATACGGCCAACCCCGGCGAGAACTTGACTGGGTGCCATGTGATATGCGTGTGACGAGACGTACAAGACTGCGGGCATGCATAGTCGGGCGGCAGTTCGAGCACAACCAAGCCCTCCTCGGCTGCAGACAGTTCCTGGCAAGGGTCAGCAACCCTTTATCAGAGCCTTTGCGTTGATATTGTATAGGCAGTTCTTTCTTGTTGCACGTCAGCGAGCCGATCCCAGGAGCGGCTGCTGGCTCTACAGTCACTGCACCGCCTCAACATCCCCTTCATTCTCCTGACAGACGGCGGGGGCGCTAGCGCAGGCAGAACGCGGCGTGTGGCCGATCTGCATGCCGGCGGCTCGGACTCGACCTCCGAGGGCAGCAAGCGACACGCACGATTCACAGACTGTTGCAGGACCCGCTGCCTGTTCTGTCGACGGGCCAACTTTGTGCAATCGGCACACTCCGTTTCGGGGAGCTGGCTGGGACAATGCCGGCGAGGTTGGATGCGGAACCGCGGCGCCGCTAGGCGAGCCAAGGGAGAGCGGTGGCAGCATCGGCGGCCCTCCGTGACCAGACAAATAACTTGTTTTACAGGCTCTGACGCCGCGCGAATCCGCATCATTGCTGAGGCAAGTACGGCTTCCGCAAGCCGTCATTTACATAAGCTCCGCTTCGACATTCCTTTGGCCCGCCTACCGGCCATCTACCCGTTTGACCCTGACCTGCTGCAAATGTCTACGTCTACGCCGAGACGGCCCCGCCCACTCCCGAAGGCCGTTGCTGCTCGACGGGCGGCTCAAGTTGGCCATCAGATGCCCGGCAGCGCCCTTCTCGACCCGATCCGACCTCGACGACATCCAAGTAAACCTCCGCAATCGGCAGCGACGTTTGTTTTTCAACGAACCCGCGCGATTGGGCGCTCGATATCCAGATCCTGACAGACGTGCGCTGCAGGCCCGGCAAGGATTCCTGGGCACATTCGACCCGGCAAGCTTGTCGGCCGAGGGCAGCGAGGGCGGGGCAAACACGGCTTCTTTTTCTTTTCCAATTCGGACCTGCTGTGGGCGACCACAGAGGTTAACCAACACTGCCCGCGGTTCGGCCAGGGTGGCATTTTTGCGCGGCCGCTGTTGCCCCGGGGGTGGTGGGCGCAGATGGCGTCCAGCGAGCAGCCCCGCCCGCTCTGGTGTTGTCAAACCCGAAGGAGGACGGTCCCGACCCGCTGCCCTGGGGCCCCAAAAGCCTCATGCAGCCACTTACCGGTTTGCCGAACGGACGCTGCTGCGGTAACCTTGGGCATCTCTCCTCGAGCACACTTCGGACGTGTCGAACCGGCAGCTAAGGCGTAGTTCTGCATTTCCCAAGGAGGCGCGGCTGCAGACAGATTTGACGGGAGTGGGATTTGGGAGTGACAACCCGGAGAGACGAACATTTGCGGGTGCCAACCAGTTCTCACAGTGCCCACGGCACCGACTGGTGCTCGGAGGTGCTGGGTGGAGACGGGCGTGTACGACCGGTTGTGACGGAAAGAACTCTGACTACCTGAGGCACCGCACGCGCCCATTGTGGGCGATTGTGGCGGGCGGCGGTGCGGTTGGGCATCTGCAGACGGAGAGGGCTGGCCGGCGACTTTTGAGAGCAATCACAGGCAAATATTATATATATATATTTATATATTGCATTTGGACAGTACATGTTCTAAATCGAAGCACCTTGGAATTTTTATTTGTGACTTTATTTTTCTGGCCCTGGGCTCACATGGGTGGAGGGATATGCTGGGGCTTACTGGCCCTCCGATTGTTTTCCTCCGTCGTCGGACATCATGGCGACTGTCTGGGTCAGTTTATTGGCTCAGACGCAAACCATTTGGGGCGCTTCGGTTATGTTCACTGGTCCCGACTACTCCCCCGTCTTGTTGTCTTCCTGTGTCTCTTGTGCCCGCTCCATCTCCTTCTTCCACTTGGAGAGGCAGTTCGATACTAAAAAAAATAGACCAGGCTGGCGAGTGGCCGCTATTGGGGGAGGATTTGCTACGGGCATCCTTGATCTTTCATCCAGTGCCCACTTGAGAGGAGATGACGAAGATCCCCTCTAGTCAGCGGCTATCCGTAGGGTTCAAAAAAAAATGCTGAACACCACAGTCGTAGCAATACGGACCGCTGGACGCCGTTTGGACAGGTAACACTTGTGCAGTCGGGTGTAGTTTTGATGTCCTGAAAAAAAATAAGTGTGAAAAAAGAAAAGAAAGAAATAGACAGCGAGGCGAGGTGAGGGGAAAACGGTAAAGATGGGGAAAGAAGGAATGATGTAGAAGACGTACACGATGGCAGGAATCTTGGTCGGCACAGCGGGTTGGGCGACTGGGACGCGGACCCAAAACGAGGTGCTTGTAGTGGGCGGATGGCAATGTTCGCCTTTAATTAGCCCTGAGAGGGCCATGGGCCTTTGGTCGGCAAACTTTGCGAAAAATGCATCCTCTGGGGGCTTCTAGCACATGGTCAGGTTGGAACGCCATCCTCTAGATTAACTGACATTAATATACATGCGCCTCACTCCTGAAGAGGAGTGCAAAATAGAACAGGCCTTGTCACATACCTCCATGGAGCTTGACTTTATAAAAGTCAAGAAACTCAACCTCGTCAAAGGTGCATAGAGGCTTCTATGGAAAGAAAAAAAGAAAGAACAGTCAGAACTGCTGGTGCCTGTTGTCGTCGAGTAGAGGGAAGAGACAGGGTTTGTTTTCATAGTATCGCTTACTTCATCTTTCGTGCCCGACTCGAGAACCAAGGTACGGCTGTCTGGGTGCACGATATTGCCTGGCCGCAGAAAGATGCCTCTCCTGCCAGTGATGGTAGGGCGCTGATAGAAGCGCCTTTGACGTGCATTTTGTCGCATGGCGTTTTTATCTGCCATTGTGGGGGCGGGTGCCGAGAGGCCGTTTCGGTTGGTGAGGTAATCCATGATGAAGAGAAAAACATCAAGAACAGACGCCATGCCTTTAATAGGAAAGCCTGAAAGCAGGAATCGACGAGCGTAAAGCTGGATGGTGTGGATGAAGCTGCGGGGATGAAAATGCACGTAGGAGGGAACAGAAGACGACTTATTACAGGGCAGTCTGCAAGGTTTGGGCCGCGATGAGAAAAGTCATCTGCCAAAGGAGGAAACAGGCCACGGCACAAAGCATGCGTGGCGAACTCTATAAAAGGCCATAGGCGAGGCCTGTAGGACGCCAGCTCAGTGTTTATCAGTCGTTGTCACGACGGGCAAGGCCGGGTGTGGAGCTTACTGTGAGGTTGTTGGTCCATTTGACCGCAGAAGACAGTATAGACAGCAGCTGCTCGTGCCGTGCAGAAGTGCACATAGGGCCGTCACGAAGTTGGCAGTGCCTTTGTCTTGTATTTACATGCTACAGACATCAAATGGAAGACGCATATGATGCTGAGGCTTCAAGAAATAAATAAAAGTGATCCTCCCCTCGAGCTTCCTCCTTGAGGCAATGCTAGAGAGAAAAAGAAATGGGAAAAGGGAGAGGGGACAAGTGGAAGACAGGTAAGCACATAACCCAGTATATCGAAGCAGTCAACGCTGAGCTCCATACGTTGACTTACACGGCAAATGCCCAATACGGAAAGTTAAAGTTCAGGATTAATATGTCAAGGCTCTGATGTGTTATTACGGCGGCTTAGAGCGGTCTTTAGCGCGCGGCGTACTCGGCGGGGCCAGGCCATGTGGCCGGACGGCGCCCGCAAGTGAGATACGAAGGCGCACAAAGACCGACGCAGCTCTTTCCTTCCCAGACCCAGAGCACAGCACCTCCTGCCGTATATAGCTGCCCCCCTTATTTCCACTCCTTTTCAAGCGAAATTGTATTTATACTGCTGCATCGCTCGCCGCATCGACACACTTGCAACTGCCTGGCCCCTCGCCACCATGGCCCAGGCGACCGAGACGGCTGTGGGACAGGACGCCCTGACGGCAGAGCGGCTGCTATGTCGCCTCACCGAGGCGCCGCTTGACGTCACCAAACCGTCCTCGGCCTTGTGCGCAGCCCAAGGCCGAGCCAACGTCTTGTTCGCTGGTATGTGCCTGTTTCTCCTCTTCTGCGCTCGATTATCTTGTGCCCTGTGTTTTTGGGTTCTGGAGGACGCTGACTCATCCCCTTCCCTGGACTAAGGCTCGACGCGCGACAGCTTCGACGGCCCGCTCTGGGCTACCCTCCGCTATGCCTCGTACCGTCCGCTCGCGCTACGCACGATGCTGGGCATTGCCAATGATGTGCGCACGGCCCACGGTCTCGTGGCGATTGCCGTGTGCACCGCCTTGGCCCCGTGCCCATTGGCGAGGACAGCATCCTGATTGCGTCGCGGCGCCGCACCGGCAAGCGGCGTGGCGTGCGCGAGACATGTCTCGAGCGCGTCAAGGAACGTGTTGAGATTTGGAAAGAAGAGGTGTTTGTAACAGGGGAGAGTGAACAGCCGGCCAGCGGCGACGACGGCCAGGGCGACCAGGCGAGAGCGTCTGGCGGTCAAATCCGATCGAAGCTGGCGCCCCGACAGTTCTTTACCGCTGCTCGATCTCACAAGGGAGATGATGGCCAGACAACAACAGAATGACGTTCCAAGATTTGTTTGATCCATGCCTTGAGATTTATCGGGGTATGCAATAGAGAGTTGAAAGTTTTTACGACTGAAATAGGTGTCAATTTGTAGCATAGTAAGATAACTTTCCCCTTCGGACAAGCACGCATCAGCAGCTTATTATATATCCTCCGTAGGTTTTCTTTCCGTCCATCTCTCGACCAGTACTGTAGAAAAGACTAGTGAACAATCTTTGCTATCCCCTACAATGAATTCCACTTGATCGCTAAAAATTAGCTGGTCAATAGTGGTGGTTACCGGTAACGCTTCACCAAAAGCCAGCGGAGGACGTGGGGATCGGCCGGGCGTCCATGCGTTCTCAGCGGGCAGAGACGTGGCAGGGCGGTCCTCGGAATGGATAGGGTTGAGGTTAGCTGGATGGCGATGGCCGAAGCGACGAAATCAGGGAAGAGAGGAAGCCGGAGGATGGGATAAAAGGCTCCGGTGACGACGGGGTCGACGACGGGCCAAACGACGAGACGGAAGAAGGCATAGACGTGGGCGGGACCCAGCTGCTCAGAGCAGAGGTGTTGCTGATCGTGGAAGAGACCGGGGAAGGCTACTCGGAAGCAATGACGACGACGTCGGAGTTGTGAAAGGGAAAGGGGATGCTGAAAGTGGGAAGGCTGGCAGCCAGACGTCAGGGACGCCAATGATAGATGTCAGCGTGCCGTCAGACAGGTCAATGGTCGTCGAAGAGGACTCTGAGGCCGTAGGGGTAGCGCTCGTCGTGTTGGGCCACTGAGGCAGCGATGACGCTGAACGACGGAGAGTAGAAGACGAGCTGCTGAGAGAATATGGTGTCGACGATGAGGGTGCCGGCGTGAAGGACGGCGTGGGAAGGTCCTCTGTGCATGTATCCTGCGCGGTTCCCGACATGGCCAGGGCTGTTGATGTCGACGTAGATGGCAGAGTGGACGAGGCAGCAGACAAGGTCAAGTTAGCCGACGCCACCAGGCCAGTAGATGCAGTTGTTGACAGCGAGATAAACGAGGACGTCGAGGACGGCACGGGTCGATGAGTTGTACGACGACGAGACGCTGGACACACTGGAGCTCACAGACGCGGAAGAAGTAGTCGAGTTGTTCGATCAGAGAGGACGACGGAAGAGACGAAACGGTCGTCAACAGAGTCAGGGTGTGACAAAGGTTGTCTCTGTCACGGTGGATTCCGAAGCCAAGGAGGCTGACGCCGCCGATGCCAGTGACGACATCGACGACATCGGCGAGAGGGATGACACCGACGAGAGGGATGACAGCGAGGCCGATGCAGAAGAATGCTTCAGATGATGCGGGCGTTGTACGGGCCGCGGCCTCCGTCGTGTTGAGAGTCACACCCGGCGGATACGACCAGATGGCCGGAGTCGAGCTGGCGCTGGTGGTGGTTGACGAAGAGGAGGCCGAGACCGAGCCGAGAGCGAGCTGTAGTCAATGACTGAGGCGTGCCTGTCTGGTTAGTATAGGTGCTTGTAAAGGAGAACGGGAAGAGAGGGCAAAGAGACGAAAGGGAAACAGAACATACTACTAGTGCCACGGACAGCATCGACTGAGCTGGAGCTGGAGGGTGCAAAGCTCCAAGAAGAGCTCGAGAGAGACGGCCACGCTCGTAACTGTCGTCGTGGTTGTCACAGTCACCTCCTTCTGTAAAAATATCCCGTTCCGCTCTCGACCGACGGCACCGAGAGACGGTAGTCCCGCTTCTTCTCGTGGGAGCGAAGACCATCACGCTCAACACGTGGGTCATTTATGGCCTTGAAGAGCGAGGGAGGTGCACGGCGAGCCGGCGAGGCTGCGGCAGGCAAGATGGCGAGGGCAATGGCCGCGCCAGAGGCCAAGTACGGAAACTTCATGGTGGCGATGGGAAGAGTGACGGGAAGAGAGGCAGGGTGGACGGGGCAGGACTGGATATGCGGCCCTTGTCTGATCTGTTCTGAGCTGGTCTGGTCGTTGAATATAGAGCAAGGCATGAGGCCAAAGTTGAGGGACGCGGCTGTCATATCATATAGAGATTCTTTGATGCAGAATCGAGGCTGATTGGTGGTATATGTTCCCTCTCCACTCTTAAAATATTTTCTCATTTTCTCATTTTCTTTCTTCGAATCGGGCATCTCCCAGGAGATACAAGCATTACCATGTCACCACCGACCCATCTGGAAGCACATTCCGGTTATGGAAGAGACGCAAGGACAGACATGGTCTAGACAACGGGAGAGCAGAGGAGAATAGCAAGAGAGAGGACGAAGACAAGAGACACAAGATGGGCTGATGGGCCTGATGGGCCTGCTCGAGACGAGCAGCCAAGTAACGGCCTCCGATGCCGAGACAAGACCGCCGTTCTGTGTTTGTTTCCGTGTTTATTTCTCTGTCGGGTGCAGAGTCTCGGACCAGTGCTACGGCTCCCTTTCCCCTGTTTGCACTTGATCCCTTTTATTATCATCGTGACGGGACGATTCTTTGCTTCTTTGTTCAAAAACAGTGGTTCAGTTTCTCGGGTTAAATCTTGCCTGTGGCTGCGTTGCTCTTGTTACGACGTACCTCTACGGCCTTTGCTGCCGAAGCCGGCGGTGAGTTTGAAAGTAAAGGTTCGAAATCAGGTTCATCACTTTCCTCCTTTTTTCTTTATTCTGAGACGGGGCGTTGAAATTGGCTTTTGAACCCAAGGCAGGCGAAGGTAGGTAGCCGCCAGGAAACAATAAGCTGCAGAAATAAAAGCTGTACCTGCAGCGATGTCGTCCATCTTTGCTGGAAATGCTCCGAAGAAGATATGAAAGAAAAAGAGAAAAAGGAAGAAAATAATTATGATGCAACCTGATCCCCACAGCCGAGATTCTGTGGGCAACGCTGGCTAGGCACAGCAGCCCACTGTACACGGGAGGACAAGGCATCCTCCCGTCAGCCTCCTTTCTCTCGGCTCTTCTCCTGTGCAATTCTTACAAACAGGCCGCTTGCATACCTGACACTCAGGGCCACAAAGAGCAAAAGCACGCAGTATTACTCGCTATACCGTCAAAATCACCAAAGCGGCAGCAGTGCAATGCAAGTAATTTTATTGGGAAAGACTTGACTTATGATTTCTTCGTGGCACTCTTGGAGAAAGAGTGAACCTATTTCTCTCCGAAAACTCTACAAGTCTGCTGTCTTCCTTTTTGGTATCCCCTCAATCCTATCCCAGTCATCTCACCCGGACCGCTTCTCTTACCTTCTCTGCCTACACTTTCTTTTTTGTAATGTTTTCTCGTGGAAAAAATAGTGTGTAGTAAAAAGAGGACGCCCCTGAACATTTCCATCTTCACGGGAAAATGGATAGTCAGAGCGCCCTGTCGGAAAAAAAAAAAAAAGAGCAGTGCACAGAAAAAAAAGGCAGTCACAAAATATGAAAAAACCACCGGACGCACTCATCATCGCGTTGCAAAACAAAAATGGGTAACACAAGGCATAAAACAAAAGAAAAAGAAACGCAAGAGAAAACAGTCGTCATAGTAGTACTAGTACACGGCGGAGCGGCTACTCTCGCCACACCAGCTCACTCACTCACTCACACGCAAAGAGAGATTGCACCTTCACCTCGGGGGCTGCTTAGGACTGAGCGTTGCACGTCTCCTCCTGGGTGTTGCAGTCACCCGACCGTGAAGCCCGAGACCTTGCCCGAGTTGACAGCGTCAGCGCAGGCGTTGTTCTGGATCGAGCAAGCACGCTGGATGGCGGCCGACTGTTCACAAAGGTGTCGCCGTTGACCTCAAAGGGCGGGCGGAGTTGCCAGAAGTTGGTGACGGCCGGTGCAGCGATGCCGCCAATGGCATCCGACTCGTCGAAAGTCCGAGGTGTGGACGAGGACGACGAGGAAGTGTTATCGTTGGCTACGACAGTTGCGGCGTTAGCAGAGGCAGAGCCCGACTTGGATTTTAGAGCAGGATTCTTCTTACAAGAGGAGCTGCTGGACGTGGTGGTGCTTGCTGCTGCTGCTGCTTGACGTGGTGTCGCTGCCGCTCGTGCCGGCATTGTTGGTTGTGGTCGGTGGTGGTGCGTCGTGGAGCTGCTGGCGCCGACACTGAAGTAGCGGCAGTCGTCCTGGCCTACCGCGCTGGGCAACGGGCATCAGGACCGGCTGTGCGTTGCAGACGAAGACAGACTGCAGACGCGGTAGTTGCCGGCAGGCAGACCACCGGTCACGGCCGTGGTTCACGGTGCCCTGGCCGTTGCCGGCAGTCATCAATGCCCTTGAAAAGACAAATGTCGTGGCGTCCAGGGCGTGGTGAACTGGAACGAGCTGCCCACGTCCGGATGTGACGTGTGAGTGTGGCCGATGATGCTGCCGTTGCTGTCGTCAAGGTCCTGCGGGCCGAGTAGTGGTGCTGGTGGCATTGGTGAAGACACCCAGGTTGATGGTTGGCCACAGTCAGCGTCACATTGAAGGTGGTGTCCTCGTCCAGGTTGTCGTTGAGCTTGGGTTGAGATGACCGTCGAGACCATGTTGGTCGTGGCGGGATCTTGCCCATGACTGCGAGTTGTCAGTGTGATGCCCGAGTAGTACTTCCTTTTTATTAAAAAGAAAAAAAAAGCGAATCTTCACGAAACCTACCAATGCCGTTTGCAGGAGCCGGTCTTGACCTGGAGACCGTGGTCAAAGGTCGAGCCGGAGCAGGAAGTTGATGAAGTTGGCTTTGTCACTGAAAGGTTGGTTAGGATATTGAGGGACATTGAATATACGGATTTCTCTCGATCCACTTCAAATCGGCGCCGCGTTAACTCACGTGTTCGGAGTTGCTTTGGCCCGCGGCAGGGACATCGTGAGCTGGCCGGTCACGAAAGCTGCCGGTCTGGAGAGCGTTGCATCGAGACAGGTCGAGCTGGCACGCTTGCCAACCTTGGCGGGCGTGTTATCGAGGGGGTGGCCTGATGGCGGAGGCCTCGGTGAGGGCGGCAATGCTGCCGAGAGCGACGAGGCGGACTTGAACATCATCTTGAAGGATATATTGGTAGAGACTGGATTCGTTTTTTTTTTCGGTTGGTATGTCTTGTGATTGCGGTTGGTGATCAACGGATCGGAGAAGATGATCAAAAAAGAGATAGGATAGGTTGGTTTAAAAGGGGAAAAGAAGACTGAGAGAA